>JAQFYM010004977.1:0-14214 GCA_034694785.1 Agrenia bidenticulata
TTACGATTTTAGTAGGGAAAAACCAGGTAAGTATAAAATTAAATTTTTGGCAATATAGAAAATAAGTTTTTCCTAAAAAAAAGTAAATGCATAATAAAAAAAATTGACAGCGTTGAAAAACGCATTTCTTGTGAATATTTTTTTTTGGACTTGCTTATTTGTTCTTATTACATTGTAAATTTATGTCTGTGCGTGTAATTCTTCTTAAAACCTTATAAATCATTTTATTGCGGCATTACAATCGTATATACTATATGTGTAGAACTATTTAATAGAATGATTTTATTTACGTATTCATATTGTATTGTATTTTTACTGAACGCAAGTAGAAACAAGCAGAATTGCGGGGGTGATTTTGCAGTAAGTATAAGATATAACAAAGCTTTGAACATCATTTCACAAAGTGATATCTGTGAAAAAACATGATTTTTTTTCTAGTATTATTAGCAGAAAATTACACCATGAACATTGTTACTTTAAAACTTTTTTGGGAATCGCACAAATTTCTATTTTCCATGCAAATCATTGCAATATCCCTATTTTTTATACCCAAAATTTTATACATAAGTACAAAAAATACAAAAAGAATATAGAAAGCAACCTTTATAAAATAAATGGTAATAAAAATTTTAGATATAGAAATTTATAAATAATAAAAACAAAAATAAACTGTAAAATAATGATGATTGGAGATAACAAAGCTCTTATGCATCTTTTTTTACGGAAAAAATTTGTATATAACGTCACTTACGATTTTGCCTCTTGAATACAACCATATTTTTATAAACCAATTGTATAGGAATTTCCAATATTCAATCTCATATAATATTATAATTGTAAAAACGTGTACAAAAATAAGGAAGATTTTTTATAAAGAACTTTCTAGATTATTAAATAATTTTTTCGTTGCAAGTTTTTAACAATATGATTTTTAATTTTTATAGGCGAAAATCGTAAGTAAAGTTATATACTAAATTTTTTCTTCTAAAAAGATATATATAAGCTTTTTTATTTATGAATCTTTATTTTTTGTAAATATATTTAATTTTTATTAGTCAACAATTTCTATATCTGACTTTTTAATTATTTTTTATTTTTAAAACGGGCATCTTTTTTATTGTGCATGTCCCGGTGTCACGTAGTGAGACCGTACCCGTAGTAAGAGCAGTCACCCGTAGTTAGTTGAAAGCCTACAAAAATAATCATATTTTTCGAAAACAAAAAATGCTGCAATCTTATATGTAGAACATGCATAACATATATATTTTTTGCATTTTATCGTTATTCATTTATTACGTAATAAATAAAAATAAATGAAAAATGTAGAGTTTTAATCTTTGAAGCAAAAAATAAGCAAAACATGAGGTTTTGATTATGTTTTAAGGCAATATATCTATTTATAAAACATACAAAAAAACCTTATTTTTCTATAAAACCTCATTTTAAGCACGTAAAAAAAACAAAAAATATGAAATAGTTTTTTTTCAAGTTTTTTGCAGTTGTCACATTTTTTTAAAGTTGTTTAAACACAATTTTCCAATTTTTTAGTGGGATGTTTTACTACGGCTGGACGGTTTTACCACAGTGGTGGAATCGTTCATTTGCCAAAAAAATGGCATAAAAAACATCAAATTTTCTTAATGTTCAAAACCGGTGCAATTTGAAGTTTTCACTATTTTTCATGTTTTCATACATTTTTCATGAGTATTATTAAAAAAAAATGGACATACTTTATTTCTATCTTTTTTTATTATAGCTTGTATTTCATAGGCTGAAAATTACATGATTTAAAAAATATCATTATAAATGAATAAAGATAATAAATATATGTATTAGTTTCTAAAATAAACGGGTGGCTCAGGATATAAAAAATTGACGCAATACTCTAAAAAATAAATCTGTAAACAACTTTTAGCTCTCGCTAGCTAAAATTTTGTGCGCACACCCTTTTTTAATTGATGCAATTAATCTGCTCTCATTTTATAATAAATAGGTTCACATCAGTTAGGGGGCTTTCTGCGCTTTGTATTATTTAAAATTCAGTTAAAAAATCAAATTTACTAAATATGGGTTTTATGTGGTTTTAATTGCTATTTAAGTTCACGTGCAAGTTTTTATGTCGGGAATTCTTTGAATTCTGGCTTCAAAAAAAAATGACAAAATAGAAAAGCCTGTACTGTTACACATGATGCCAAAAAAAATCATGACAATTTAAACATATCTAATTTGTATAAATTGTTTTTTAGTGGATTATTTTAATTGTCGACTACAATATTTAAGGTGCTTTAATTAAAATAAAAAACAATAAATAATTATTATATTGTGGATATTATTACATAAATGAAAAACAATGTACATGTGGTTACATCTGTATTATAATAGGACATTCATCGCTCAAATTTGCAACGAACAAAAATAAAGAAACTCTTATCATCTAAAAATTTTGCAATAAGCAGAGACTGGAAAGGAGTCTATTTAGATAAACACATTGCAGTGTAACGTTATTAAACTATAAACTTATTGAATAAACATTAAGGGCAATGATATGGGGTATAAATCAATAACCAAAAAAAAGACTTTATTACAACCTTTTTTTTTTTAAAACGTCGAGCTACGCGCGAATATGTTTTTAAGAACAGACTTACGTCTATCATTGCTTTTTGCAAGATTTTGCAGATTAAAAGATTTTTTTACTAACATTCGTTTTAAACACCGTGCGAAGTGTCTTTTACATAATTTTAGTGTAATCATTCTATTATTGCTGTGGATGTGGATATATTTGAACAATATACAAATAATTATTCGTTTTAGATTTCAATTAAGGCAAACTTGTACTATTGTAGTCAAAAATTAAGATAAATCACTACAAATAGACCTTTTACTTAAAATTAGTAATGTTCTTAGTGTCCTTGTACCTCTTTCAGGCCTCAAGGTGTACTAGTATATGCTTGTCTATTTTTTCCATATTTTTATAGGAAGCAAAAATTCAGGCCATTTCTGGTTTTGATACCTGTAAGTCGTTTTAAAATAGCAACAAAACTTACACAAGTAGCCAATATATTACACAAACATACATTATCTCTAAAATTTTACAATTCGAAGCGCAGATTGGTCCATACTGATTTGTACCGATCTATTTGTTATAAATGAGAGCAGCTTAATTGCGATATTATAACAAATGTCGTGCGCATATGGATTTAGGTAGATAGTTAAAATGGTGTTTATAAAATTTTTTGGAGATCATTGTGTCATTTTTTTCAATCCTAACCCACCCGTTTATTTTAAGTGCTAAAATTTACATTATTGTCTTAATATATGTATAATGGTCATTTTTTGGTGCTGTCCAGTTCAGCCCATGAAATGTACTCTGGCATAATAATGGAGTAAAATAAAGTATTTCATTTTTTTATAAAAATACATTGAAACATGGATGAACACATGAAAAATAGTTTAAAATTCAAATTGCAATTGTTTTTGGAATTAAAAAATTTCCTGTTTTTTATGCCATTTTTTCTGACAAATAGAAGCATCTGCCACAGTTGGAAATCCGTCCAGCCGTAGTAAAACTACCCAGTAAAAAATTAAAAAATTGAGTTAACACAATTTAAAAAAAAATCTGACAACTTAAAAAAACTTGAATTAACGGCATGGACATATAGTTTAGTACTTTACCTCGATTTAAAACAGGTTTTTTAATAAAAAAGGTTTGGTTTGTATTTTTTATTAATAGATATATTGCTAAAAAAACACAAATATAACCATTTTTTGCTTCGAAAATTAAAATACTACATTTTTTATTTTTTTTGTTTTTTACGTATCAAATAAGAAACGAAAAAATGCAAAAACTACATATGTTATGCATGTTTTACATAAAAGGTTGCAGCTGTTTTTGTTTTTTGAAAATATAGTTTTTTTAATAAACTGTTCAAGTTACTTAGGGTGTCCGGTCTTACTACGGGTACGGTCGCACTACGTGACACCGGGTCTTTTACTATAGTCAATATAATTTAATATAGTAAAAAAGTTACTATAGTAAAATTTGATTTTACTATAGTAAAAAACTTGAGACATTTTTAGCGCTATCCTTTAAAATTTAATCTTGATAAAATCGATGTAAAAATTTACTATAGTAATTTTCTTACTATAGTAAAAGAACCGGGTCATTTTGTTCGGTATTATTATACTATAGTACAATTTCTACTATAGTAAACACAAAAAAAAACAAATTTTTATATTTTTTCCTATAAAAAAAGTACAAAGCATATAAAAGCTTTTTTTGCAATTTTTAACTGCTTCTGTAAATTTATAAACAAAACAGATTTATCGGAAATATTATTTGCGGAGTAAAATTTACTATAGTAACAAACCCATGACATGCCTATTGGTTTTTTTTGTAATTGCGTTCTCAATTTTGGGCATAAAAAAGAATAATAAATGATTTGCAGAAAAAAGCAACTTTAGCGATTTCTCAATAAAGTTTAAAAGTAACAATGATTAAGAGCGTAATTTTCTGCACACAATGATGGAAAAATACATCATTTTAAACAAAATATTAGTGATTGAATATTGCGAAGCTTTGTTATATGTTAAGCTTACTGGACAAACACCTTCACGGGTTTGCCTTATTCTACTAGCGTTATGTAGAACTACAATGTAATATAAAAAAAGATTATTAAATCAAGGCGTTTCACGCAAAGTGAATATAAAATTATAATGCAGCAACAAAATGCTATGAGGTTCTTATACAGAATTACACGCACAGATGAAATCTTAAAGTATAATAGAAACAAATAAGCAAGCCGCAAATTAAATATTCACAAGAAATGCGTTTTTCAACGCTTTCAATTTTTTAAATATTTCATTTTTGTATTTTGTTGGCAAACCAATATTTTTTATATTGCCATGAAATAAAAATTTATACCTTCCCTGGTTTTTTCCTACACAATCATAAGCACTGGTATTGACATCTTTTTATCGCATCTTTAAATAAACAAAGATACTATAGACGAAAAAATACAAAGTCTGCTAAAAATATCTCAAAAGTAAGCAAATGAGTCACTGGAAGCTTCTAGACTTAGTTTTAAGTTTTTTTGTTTTGGACCTAAACACGCAAAAAATATACTTATATATGTCATATACCAATTTTAATGCACGATTATATATTTAAACATATAAAGGAACGTTTTCTTGGATTTCCAACTTTTTAAAATACAACCAATTAAATCGTGTTTTATTATCTATTGATAGCGAAATACAACAGTTGTATTTTACTACTTCTGTTGTATTTTGCTACCCATAAAGATATAAAACAACATAGAAAATTTCTAAGATTACTACATATATGTGTAAAATTTTATGAAAAAAGCAGGTAGAATAATGATATATTTTAAGGTTTTTTAAAAGGCATCTTTGGACTTTTTTCATATTTTTTTAAAATTACATTATTGGACTAAACTTGCGTCTTTTAACATAAATTTTCTATTATGTTGTCAATATCAATTAAATAAAAAAATTTTGCTAGTTATGTTTAACATCGAGTTTTTTTGCCTTTTAATATAATAAAAAAAATTACACCAAATCTGAAGTTCTTACAAAAAATAGTAAATATACTTGATGTGTATATATTTTTTTCTTTAGATGTTTTTATAGTAGGAAGCAAAATACGAGAGAGGCAGCATAATACAACAGTACACCGGAACGTAATTTTGGTTATTGTGTGTTTTGGCGGCGGGTCCAAAACCTATTTGCCTGATCTTTATGCGTTAAAAAAATATTTTTGTGATATAGACGAATTTATGTAAAATTATTGGTATATTAACCAGTTTTTTGTAAAGTCATTTATACTTTGTAATATTGCAGTAGGGCCCGGATTATTGCCGGTTACCGGCATTTTTGAATTAGCCGGCAAAACAAAGGTTTTGTCAAAAAAGCCGGCATTTGCCGGCAATCGAAGTATGCAAATTTATGAAAGCATGAAGAGTTATACAAATTAACAAAAACATTGTTTTATTAACATATGACTAAATACCTGCCTGTTATAATATAAGTTGTTTTTTCTTATCCTATTTTTAAACTATATATAAATACTTATTCCCCGATTTATCTAACTCTTGTAATGATAAATAGACAGAATCTGATAAAAAGCATGAAAATCATGTATACAAGACTTATATCGGCGGTTATACAAAGCAACATACAATGGTGAAAATGATATCATTCTAGACCCCTGATCAGTTATTAAAATTACTACTTAATATATAATATAATCAATATCAAAATATGCTACGTACATAGCCGAACAAAGCAAAAAAAACAGCAACATTCATTTCATATGTTAAATTCTTTATAATCAGTTTATTTATGTACTTCAAATATATACCGGTACAATTTCCACATAAATATTCGCACGTAACTTTTTGTATGGGGGCTACAAAAACACTTTGTGTCTAGTTTAGTTTGTTTCATTTGTGTTTTTCTATGGGTCAAAATAAACAACATAAAAAGAGTATACCGCGTAAAAAATTAATTTTGTTTTAAATGCATATGCTTAAATTCAAACAATTCACACGAGACCTATACAGAAGTATGCACAACAAGCACTAAGTCTTACGCAAGTTTTTTTTATTAATCTAAAAAAACATCTTTTTTTAAGCAGATGTTGTTACTTTTATGTGCCCTTCGTAGATCTTACAATAGAAAAATAAAAATATGTATACGTAGTAAGATTTTGAACTGTTATCTAGCATTAAAAAGTGTATATAAAATTGACAAATGTAAGTTTTTGTGCATAGAACATGTATTATTGATTTAAATTTATACATATAAAGTATACTCAAAACTATCTTTTAGTGTAAACACACGTACTTGCATTTAGTTGCATTTTTGTATAGTTAACTATTTTTTAAAACGTACAAGTCAGTTTCATACATATATTGTGTTGTTACTTAGTGTTTGAAAATATTTTTAAATGACATTTTATTTGCTAGAAATATTATAAAAAAGTTGCAAAGTTGCAAAAAACCTCATTATGTGGTTTTTTATGCGATTTAATATGCCGTCGTTTTTACCGGCATTAGAACCGGCAATTTTTGTGCCCCTAAATTGCAGCTACTAACCAATTGAACTTTTTTTACTAAATATACTAAACGGGATTTTTCGTGGACATTCGACATTCGACATTCGACATTGAATGTTTTATTGATTATGTTTGGTGTCGAGATTTATATAAGAGGACGCAAGCAAAAAAATATGCACCAGATTAGTTTTACTTGTATGCTAGCCGATTTTTAAATTTTGTCATTTTACTTTTTACGCATAAATTATCAAATATTATGATCAGGCCTTTGAAAATTGATAATTTTGACATAAATTCTTATTTTCCCGCATTTTATGTTTTACGAAAATCATAAAAATTGGGAATTTTTCTTTTTATGTTGTAAAATAAATTTTATGTAAACAAGAGTATGCATTGCTTTTTTTTTGACAAACTAACCTGAAACAATGAGCAAAAAAATGTTATTGCGGATGACTGTAAAGTAGAAAATTTTTACATGAAACTAAAACCCAATATTTGAAAGGCAATCTTTTTATATAAAAAAACACTAATATAGATACGATATCTTGTTTTACTGCGCAAATAATTGATTTTTAATGTATATATTTTTGTTGTGGTATAAATTTACTTTTCTTTAAATAAAAATAAACGCAAAAAATAAAAATAAAAAAAGAAGGAAATAATACATAAACTTTAATTAAAGAAGGTTTGAAACTGGCCTTTAAATGATTATTACTTGCAATCTCTATTGCAGCCATCAAGAAGGCTTTCGTTTAAGAATTTTAGTCAGATAAAACATTTTCTAAAAAAAAAGTTTTTGTAGTAATAATAGTAAGATTTATTTATTCTGAAAACCGGAAGCCTCTTTTTCATATATGAGCAATAAAATGTGTGTTAAACGGAGATTATGAATTTTTCAAGTGCAGAATGCATTTATTAAAGTACTTTTTTAAATCTATCCTGGTCAAAAATAAAATAAAAAATTAGGCTATGGTAGTTTCTTTCATTTAAGTAAGAGGTGCGGAAAACAGACAAAAAATTTTGAATACTCAACATTAAATTCTATTAAATGCAAGCTCAGGTTTGTATCGTCCTTAGACTGTACTTATAATCGTTAACAAAAAGCATACGAAAGCATTTTCTATAATACATGCATTTCTATCTGTGTGCACATCTTTTAAATCTTCCAAAAAAATGTATTAACCTAGTTACTTGTCATCTAACCGAAAGTTAATTTTACTTTTTTTTGATATAATCTTTTTACCTTTCTAGTTTTCTATACAACAAAAATAACGGTACACCAAGAAAAAAAAATTAATTACATATATGTTAGACATTTTTATTAACAAAAAGTGGTTTTTATATTTTTTATAAACACAAATTTTAAATGTGTATATAGTCGCTGACTTTAAAGATATTTATAAATAGAAATTTAACGTATCCTAAATAATTAAAAATGGTCTAAATGGTTATATAACGGCTTTGTTGTATTTTACCGTCAAGTAATTTTTTTTAAGTCATGTCAATATAAATGGTGTAAATTTTAATATGGTGCCAGTGTTTAAATTAAGAATTATTCGTTAATTAAGACGGTTTGTTTGCACTACTTAACACTCTTTTTATGCTTTGTCATACATCAGCAAACCCATTGGCATCTATCTGTATTACAATCAACTACAAAAAATGTGCTATTATGTGTAAATTTTGTTCATTTTTTGTGGATATCTGGCCTTGTAATTTTGTATTACTTAATCTTGCCATCTTTAACCCATAAACAGAGTACAAATGTATAAAAAATGCAGAACTGTAAACTGAATTCTATGCCTCTCGCAAAAAAATATTTTGAAATAAGTAAATACACTTTTTAACGCTTTCAACAAGCATTATACACACACTTACACAACGAACGTGTTTACCCAATCAAAGCAAAATTTGTATTTTTTGCAATTAATGAAATGTACTATAAAAATGAGTAGTTTTTGTTTTTTTTTTGTTTTCTTTTTTGTAAAAGTTAGCATATAGATTTATTATTGTTTTGACATGCATTGTGCACAATGATTGCTTCAATATTTTTTTTCGTTGAACTTTTTTTTTATTAGATATTAGGTGTAAATAATATATAATGCTTAATGCATTAGCAGCGAAAAAAGACGACACTGTTTTACAATAAACATTGGTTTTTATATAATTTAATCTAATATAAAGATTATAAACTGCTTTTTTACTAAATCATAAGGAATTATATCTATTTATCATATTTTTTTCTATTTTTGTAACTTTAATATATCTTTTTGCAGCATAAATATAAAATATTACGCTTTTTTAGTACATAAAGGACTGCAATAGCTCTATACGCGTAAAATACGTTTTTTCCATATGCCCACTTGTACCTTGCATTTTTTTCCCAAACTGGGGTGAATTGGGATTTTCGTTATAAATCCCACTTTTCAGAGGCCTGATTATGATCCATTTAAATGCTTTTATATAAAAAAAGAACAGAAACAAAATACATGACCTGATAAAGGCGCTAAATAGTCACTCAATGCTGTGCCAAAAATTCCATGGCTCCGGTTAATTTTTTTTGTTGGCTTCTTTTAGGAGTTTTGAAAAAGTTGCTTGTGGAGACGCGAGGTATAAAAGCTTTGCCTTACTCGAATAAAAACAACACGCTATAAAACAAAAGTAGTAATTATTTCTTCTAGAATTTTAAAGAATGGTTGCCCTTTAAAAATGTGTTTACTAAAGGCGTGTCCGTCATTTTTTTGATAAAATGAATAAAATGATTATAATCAAATTGAAATTTATTTTTAATGGAATTTAATCAAAAATCATCTATATTTTTCGGACAAGTATAAAAAAATATTTTTTTTTCTATTTTAGTTTTAATATGTCTGCTAATATTTTTTTTTATAAATTTGATTTTACCAAAATTTTTGACAAATTTATTTTTGACAAATTTATTTTTATTTATAATCAATTCTCCGGAAAACAATTTGTCAAAATTTTGATTATAATTACTTTTTAAAGTTAATAACTTTTGGATCTTTTTAAAATGAGGAGCTTTAGAGATAATTAGCCAGAAACAAAAATATTTATATGTCAATTTAAACTCATACAAATGATAAACTGTAGAAAATCGTAAAATAATGCAATTGTACGCGTTCCGACAACATTAAATTGATTATAATAACTTTTTCCGGACACACATTAATCGCTACTTATCAACTGAAAAAATATACATGATTAAATTCTTTACACGGGGTTAATGTGACCATAAAAAAGTACACGTGCAAATAGAATAATTTTCGAATGGTAGAAATTTTTGCATTTATAAAAGGAAACATAACGAGAATGTTTGAGATTGTTTAAAACATATAGATTTAAACTTATAGGCAGGCTTGCATTGTCAATATCTTGATAAAGAATCTATTTATTTGGTTTTAATATGTTGAAATTGTTTAAAAAATCCAATTTTAAACAATAAATTAAAATGCAAACGGCTACTATAAATCTTAACTTTGTTTTTTGCCCCTATTATATGGCATGAGCAACGACAAAAGAAGTAAAGTGTAAAATGAACCTTTTGTGCCCAAAAAGGAATCAATAAAATCTTAAAAGTGTGCTTCTGATAGATGGATTACTACACCGTGTCCTTTTGCTTTTTATGGTTGCTTAATAATTTTGCTGACAGGATAGGCAAGTGATTGATTAAAATGTCACATTTTTAGATTTCATGTAAAATTATTTAGCTATATATCGTCATGGTATAAAGAAATTATTTTATCACATTTGTTTTTACTGGTCTTTTCATAAGTCTTGCGTAAAGTTTATATACTTTTGTTCATGTTAAACTGTAGTTTGGTCAATAAAATTGCATGATTAAAAAATTTAAATTTTCGAAAAACCATTTTTTTACTAAACTTAATTTTAGCTTCGTAAAATGTATAAAAGTGGACTTAATAATGACGCACTTCCTCTTCAACTCTATACATTGTCCCAAAAACAAACACACATTTTTTTTTGCTGATTATAGAATTCACGAATTAAAAATTGCCGCTTAAGAGTTGCAAAAAATATCATGCCTATTTTACTTTTACTTTATCTTGTTGTAGTGCTATCTAAAAAGAGTAAAGTTTTTAAATAACGAAAGGTCGAAAAAAAAACCCAATACAAACGACAAGTAAATAACGAAGTCTCAGATCATAGTTGTTAATTTACAAGTAAAAAATATTAGATTTATGCTCGGACAAAAAATAACAGCCTTTTTTACAAAACTATGCATATTTTTTTATCGCAGATAAGAAGATTTACTTCTTAGCAATGTAAAAAAATGTATGCAACAGATTCTTATATTTAGAATTAACAACCAATAATGATATTTAACAGTTTTTGATTACCTGCTTGATGTAGTATTAGGAGATTTTTTGCTAAAAAAAATTCTAAGCCAACCTAAATACTGTAATAGCGATTAATTGCGAATCGTAATGTTTAACAAAAGAATTTTACTGTAAAAATGAACTTTACATGCTCTTAAATTTTTGTTACCTATAATTCCTTTTTTAACATTTTAAAGCATGCCTTTTATTATTTAAAAGAAAAATATAAAAAATTAACACGTTTTTTTTGCAAGTGGCTCAACTATAGATAATTTCCACGACTTTTGTATCAATATATTGCAAAAAAAAAAATTGTTCCTTTTTTTAGGCCTACTGTTAGTTTTTTTTATGTTATATTGACTTGAAAAGTCGAAAAAAATGTAGGACATAAAAAATCTATGATGATTCGTATAGAAAAAAATTTCTACGCGTAAATTTGGTCGATAATTTCTATTTATTATATTTTTAATTCGCCGTAGATGATTTAGAAAGCGAATTTAGTGACAATGGCGATTTGTAAAACACGCTCGCAAGGTTACATTAAAACGCAATAATTTTTTAGGGTAAAATGACAAAATACCCTATTTTGTGTTTACAAGAACAATATGCCCTGCGAATATTGCATTTTTCTATTATAGTCTTTCTTTTTTCTTATATTTTCTATAATACCACAAGAAACACGTAATGAATAAAAACAATATAAAAATCTAGCAAAAGCAATTGGAATGTATCTACAGACACTTTAACAATCTATTGACCTTATAATAACTTACAGTATAAAAAAAAGGAATAAAAGTGAAAAAAAACGAGACACTGAGAACTATGGTATAGATGTAACAAGCCCGAATGCAAGTTTGCCTAAGATGCACCTGGCAATCTAAGACACGGAATTATTTAATCTATTAATCTAACATTCATCATACTTGTGAAACCGCGAATAAGGGGAAAAAAAAATTAACAAAATACGTAATGGCTAAAGGAAAATAAAGCATCGAAATAAACCAAAAATACTTATAAAAGAAGTACAAGCAAAAAATTGCATAAAAACAAGTTCTTCTTGTGCTTCCAAGACCTTATCTCGAGCCAGGGCAAAAAATTAAGCAAAAAATGATTTCGAATTACTTGGCCCATTACAGGATAAAATACAAAAACTAGATGATATGTGTCAAGTAGTACAGGAACATAGAATATATACATAATTTACAGTAATATGGGGTTTTGGAAAAAACTTTTATCAATACAACAGGAAACTTATATATAGTGTGACCAGTAGCGGATCAAGGGGGGGAAAGGGGTTTTGCCCCCGGGCCCCTTTAGAAAAGGGGCCCATTTTTTATTTTTCCTGTATAAAAGATTTATACAAAACTAGACAAGTTAAAATAAATTTTTTCAATATTTTTTATTATTTTTACAATATTTTTTTAAATATGTTTTTTTTGTGGAATTTTGTGTCATTGTATAACTTAAAGGATCAGAAATTATAATGCATCTCTATTTCGTATGTTAATTTTGCCGAATGAGGTGTATTGTGCCCTTTAATCAAGCGATGAAAGTTGTTATGTATGTTTTTTTCGAAAAAAAACGTGCTATTCTTAGACAAGTTTAAAACCGTGCACAGTAATATAACCTTTTGTTGTGTTTTTTGTGTTTGCAGTAATTACTTGATATATGATTTATCATCAGGCCTGCTGAGATTAGGATTATTTCCCATTCTCCCAAACTGGGCGAGAATGGGTAAAAAAATAGGCAAAAAATATAAATGAAAATGGGATTATGGGATTTTTCGGTTCATTAGTGCAACTTTTTTTGTTTTTGATAAAAATCGTTTTTTAAGTATTTAATTGTATTAAAAATTACAATTTTTATAATATAAAGAGAACAGGCTTGTAAAAAATGTTAAAAATATAATGAGTAATACTTCCATATATCTTAATTTTAATTAAAAAGCACACGATTTATTTTTAGTAAAATTTATTTTCCATTGATAGAATCAAAGAAAAAAAGAGAAAAATACTAGATACCCTTATGTATACAGATTGTAAAAGTATCTGTTTTGTTAAAGACAATCTAAGCGTGTTCTTTTGTTTTTTTGTGCGTGGAAATAAATAAATTAAAAATCAAATAATAATAAGAAGAAAAGAAAAAGAAAAAGAAAAAGAAATAGAAATAGAAACAATTCATATACCGAATCTTTTTTATATTTTTCATAGTTTTTTACTTAAAGGGAGTTTGTATTATTGCTAAATAAGAATTTAAACTTAATGCACGCAATTATAGTAAAATATTCTGTACGAAAATACAAAAGCACGACATAATCTTAATCCTTTTCAAATCAAACACAAAAGAGTGCAATAGAGGGCTGAAAAACAGAGCATCAAAAGACACCTGGTTTAAATTTACAAAATCTTTTTATTTGCAAACTCATATAATATAATCCAAATTAGGATCATTATAAAAAAGTGTTGCGAAAAATTTACATGAGGAATGATTTTATGAGAATGACGGTCGTAAATTATTCTATTGCTAGAAAAGGATAATACTATTAATGATTTTGTTTTGAATTAGTATTTTAAGAATAAAAACACAAAAAAAATTGTTTAATCTAAAGTACAAATTAGGTCTATATATAGTATTTATGATATGGTTTGCTAAATACGGATCAGGAACCAGGCAAGAAATTTATTCAGCATGTTTGAATAAATATTCAAAAATATTACAAAAAATAAAAGCAGGCATGTATTAAAAAAAAAAATGTAATTTGTTTGTTGTATATATGTACTTTCA
>JAQFYM010004978.1:0-14212 GCA_034694785.1 Agrenia bidenticulata
CCCCCCCCCCCCCCCCCCCCCCTCTGGGTACGCCACTGATACATTTGTGTAGATTTTGACATGTATAAGTTTACATGTGGCATGAATGCCCGGATTATGTTAATTGTATATATTTTTTCGCCTTTTTGTATTTTTAACCTAACTATTACAAGTATGTCGTAGTATCAAAAACGGATTGAATAGATATACTTTATTAAAAAAAAATAGCTAATGCTGTTTTTTAGTATTTTTTCTATTAATAAGTATTTTTAATATAGTATAATATTCAAAACTTATAAAAAAATATATTCTTAGTTCTTATATGGATGGCGTTACGACCATAATAATGTTACAATTATTGGATGAGTCACCAAGTTTAGTTTTCTATTTGACAGTCAAAAAAAGGAAAGATTTTATATTTACCGTAAAATCGTTTTATTACATTATTTTTTAATCTCAAACACATATATCATTTGATAAATTGTATAATAAAAAAAAAAAAAACAATAAATGATATATAAAAATTTAATCAATGTTTAAAAGTTTCTGAACATTTGAATAGGCGTAAAATTCTGTGTTTCGTAGATTTCTATATATTTACAGTGTAAATTGAGATACAAAAAAAAAAAAATTATAAAGGATTTTTACGGTCAATAACGTATAATTCTAACCAAACACAGATTAAGATTTTTTTGGCTCCTATTTTAGGGTTTCATAATAAACAAATATTGTGAAATTGATACAAAAATATACAGTTCTAACACAATAACAATATATAAATGTAAAAAATTAGAAGTTGACATTATGTTGTTTGTAATTTTTGTTATAATAAACAAAAACCAAAAAGTTAACTGTCGAATAATTTTATTTTTGTAAGTTTTCGTAACAAAAAATACAATTTTTTCTATCCCTAATATTTTACACGTGTAAGTTTACTTTTAGTTTTATAATAAATTTTAGATAAAGCAGTACGAATTTGGTATGAAGCGGATACTTTGATTATAAAAAAAAGAAATGATTCGCTTTTACAAGTCTTGTATATGTAAAAATGGCCTTATTCAAACTAAATTAATAAAAGAATTTAATATTGTATTTTAATATAAAAAATGTATACTGTGAACATTCTTTGTAATTTTTAAATTATTAGATATTTTCTTAGGCAAAATGGATGTAGTCTTTTATATTTATGCTTAAAGTTATAGCTATTAAACGCTTTCATACTATCTTTTACATCAAAGTGTTTTATTATCGATATAAAATACTGTTTTAAAACAGTTATATATATATAAAATATTTTTTATGATATAAATATTTTTTATAAGAATCGAGAAAAAAAACTTTAGTTTAAAATTCAACTTATACATCGTAACATAAACAAATTTCGTTTGTTATATGATACATTTTGCGTATGATTTTATTGATTTTCATTGTAAATTTTAGGGTTTTAAAAAGTTAGTACTAGTTTTTGTATTGTAAACGTACGTTTTGTTTGCAAGCCTGTGCAAGATTCTATGGCTACATTCTTGTTTGATCGTTTGATACCCGATTATTTACAATTACTATTCTTATAGCTTAAACTCACAAAAAAACATCAAAAATTTGTCTTATTGCAATTATCGGCTATAAATGAAAAGTAAAGGTTAATTTTTAATAATAAACCATAACGGTGTATGCTGACTGTTGTGACGGCTTTTATTTAGGGCTTGCAAATACCTCATTGTAAAAAAACTCGAGTATCGAGTAATTGAATTATTTTAGTTTCGAGTAATGAGTTTTACTCAAATATTTTTTGCCGAGTTTTTCTATAAAGTATGCTTATGTGGTCATGCATTTTATTATACAAATACTTTTTGTTTTACATCATCTACTGCTTTTTAAAACTTATAACTTTTTTAAAAAGAAGGTAGGCACTTATATGTATGAATTTTGTATTTTTTGTGACTAAGAAAAGACGTCCTTTAACACTTTGAGCACAAAACTTAAAAAATATTATTTCATAAAGCAAAAGATCAAACAAACTCGCGTAAGCATATAGAAAAAACGGTAGGTTGAAAAATGGTATTTTAACAAATCGCATTCTTAAAGAATAATTTTTACGAGATAGACTTTACATTTTTATTTTTATTTTTTAAGTAATTTCACGTTTGCTTTGGTTAAAAGCATTTAATAACCTTTTTCCGCCTTTTTAATTTATAATATTTCTGCTGTTAGTTCTTGTATATATTAAAAAAAAAAAACTAAAACTTACTCGTATCCGAAAATTCGAGTATCAAGTATTATAAAAATCCATCGAGTATGCGAGTATGATTTAGTAAATACATGCGTGCCACCCTACTTTTATTAAGTTTTTTTTTTCTAATTATAAAACCAGGGCCTATAAGAATCAAGGTGTATTTTTTTGCCAAAAGAGTTACTAGAGTAATAGAAAAAAATACTATGTTACAATATAAATACTGAATGGGCTCTTATATTTTATTTATTTTACGTTTTTGCACGTTTTTATATTTCTGACACTTTACTATTTATTAAACCCTTCTGTTCCAAAAAAATTTAACTTGCCCTTCTTTGAGCGCAAGGCTGTAATTAATATTAGTTTTTTGACTATAGTTTGGCTACCATTTTGCACATAATGTAGTAACTTAAAAAAGTTTTTTGGGCGCATCTAATCACCATGGAAAAATAAGTTGCAATGTTCACATATTTTATCATACAAAGTGGTTTTTTTATAAGTATACGACTAAAAGTAAAAAACCTAGCCCACTCTGGCAAAATGTATTTTGCGACTACTCAGACGTCTGGAAAACGTTTGCTTACATACACATACAAGGCAAGGTACTCCGACGACTACGCGATCATGATATTTTATTTTAATTTTAATAACCTGAAATTTAAAATAATTTGGGTAACTGCTCAAACAAAATATACATACTTTTTTATACAGTTTTTTGCTGTAATAAAGTCATATTTTACATCTTTAGATATGCGGCACTTGTTCTTGGATAATATCATAGCCAGTTTTTTGTATTTTTGCACTCGAAAGTTAATCCTATTTAGTTCACGGGCACATATTTCTTTCAAATCTAGCTTCCTGGTTTCCGTTTTTTTTTGTAATAAATGATTTACTGGGAATATAAGTTCTGGCCAGAACATAGTTAAATATTTTTTGTTTGTACTGGACATATATGTTGGCTTCTTTTAGCCTTAAACGAACGTAAACACAAAAAAACTTTTAAAAAACGAATATTACAAAAAAAAAAAAAACGTGTAAGTACATGGTTCCTTTGTTTGCATGTTTTATTTGTTTATATTATACATCGAGCAAAGAATCGCAATTTATGGCAAAGTTGCCATGGCATTTGCCATTTTTGCCATTTTAAATTTTCTTTTTAGTACGTCTTTTTATATTTCAATTTTCTTTTGTTATACTAAAAAATATACTTTGGTATAAAAATTTCACAGATTCAAAGAAACCTTTTTTATGTCAACTTTGTGAGTACTATATATATCTTCTGGCTTTTTTTGGCAAGAAAAAAAGCTATTTACATAAAAAAATAACAGTTACACAAGCTACGTTGTACACGAATAAATTATAAATTTGTCTCTACTTTAATGTTGTATTTAGCTGACGTCTTCGTTTAACAAAAAACAGATACATTTTGGGCCAGGTAGTTTTGTTCATTTTAAGAGTCAAGAATTTTATAACTGTGCTAGTTACTTAACTAAACAAAAACATTTTAAATATGTTAATATAATTTTTTGCATTATAAAAGCGCATAATTTTGACTAGTTTATACAAAATCGCTTTTTTTGCTTTTATATGTCAATAATAAGCTAAAATTGTCTGTTTTAGGCTAATTTTAGGTTGCCCTGATAATTAGTGTAATCTTAGTTTTAAGTTGTCATTGTAATTGAATCATTTGCATCTTGACTTAATTGATTATGTAGATAAACATAAAATTTTAAAACTTGCTTGACTCTGTATTTTATTGCTAATTTTACACGAAACAGATCGAATTTAACATTAGACTACTAGTGTTATATCACAAAGTGGGCTTTTAGTTTGCATACAGGCCTAAAATTACAATAATTAAGAGAATTAAAAGTAGAAAATTACATTATCTGTAATTTTTTGTTATTTTTTATGGTATTATACTAAAAACACGCAATATGGCATGCATTATAAATTTTTTTAAATTTTTAAACAATTATTAACAGTAGGCAAGTTCGAATATTGAACATAAAAACTACACTTTAAAGATTTAAACAAAGTTTTTAAGGCTGTATTTTTTTTACCCATTGACGATACTTTCATAATAAATCAGGCGCATTTCTGCACCCAAGGATGGTTTTTATACCCATGGGATAATTTAAATAAAAGCTGTATTACAAAATACCTACGGGTTGTAATTACCCATGGGTTTTTGTCACCCATGTCCCGGCCCATATGATTTTATTTCCCACGATTTTCTTTCTTTATACCCTCCATATAAATATAAGAATCATTTTAAGTGCAAAGCAAATATATACAAATTAATAATGACACAACACAGGGTTAATTTATCACGTAATACATAAATGCAAAAACCAATGGGTATATCCAAAAGAGCTTCTATAATCTTATGAAGAACAATCGGGTCTTAAACGCAGCGACCATAATGGATATATTAGATAAATGTTCTGTAATCTATTTTAATTACTGTGTTTGAAAAGAAAACCACGTTTTTTTTTAATTCTATGGGGTTGGTTAACTTTTTGTTAGGAATTATTCCATGGATCAAAACAATACGGACCATCCGAACAATTAAAAATAGATAAAGCGAGCGCTACATAAGAATTTATAATTAAAATTTTTTAATGTGTATTAAATATAAAAAGTAAGGTTTTTGTGACTTTTTTTTCCAGGGTTCCGATTACCAGAGATTTTTTTGTTTAAAAATATACTATATATTCCCGGGAAAAATTTTATCTGGATAATAAACACTCTTTTTAGTTTACCGTAAGTAAAAACTACCTAAAAATATCAAAATATCAAAATATCCTATTGTGAAATTTAAAGTTAACTGTACCTTACTAAAATAAAGTATTTTTTTTTCATTTTTTTATGGGCTAAAAAAATACACCAGGGTCTAAAAAATAAAAATACAATCCGGGTTTTTGTATATTATATATATGTAATAAACATTATTTTTTTACGGCCGAAATATCGGGTGTGTTCTAAATTTTTTGACACGGTCGTTCTTTTTTAATATAAGATACATTTAAACCCGTTATATAAACCCTGGTGAATTTTTTTAAGCAAAAAACTATATCTATTTGCTTTTTCACCACAGGATAGTTGAACTAAAGTCGATTAATTCAACTTGGTATAAACTGGGTCGATGTTACTATTTAAAAAGATCCGAGGTTAGATTTGTTAATTTTCAACCGGTTGCCAACCTGGGGCAAAAAATTTGGAACGAGTTGAAGGTAAAATAAACATAGGGATGAAAATACACGTAGACATAAATATATTTCTGCAGTAATCAGAGATGAAAAACCATCATTTTATAAAAAAATGTTTCAAAATTGATTAATTTTAATCGTATAGACTGGGCTGCTTGGGTTTACATATAAACAATTTACTTAATATAAAAACAAATAAATAATAAGAAAACAAAATGTAAACAACAAAAAAATGTACAAAAAATATATGTTCTAATGCCACATCTTATTTTTTTAGTAAAAGGCTCGCATATCCATTTTACTCTAAAAATATAGGTAAGAATTAGTCATAAAAATCCATATATAGTTAAAGTCGGGTTTTTTACTTTTAAAAAAAACCTTAAGCGTATAACCATAGTATTTCAAGTTATGTGCTGCCATCAACACCTTTTTTTTATCTTTTTGTACCTAATTTATATGTAATAAATAAAAAAGTTTGTTTTTTATAAAAAACAGACATTCCTGGTTTACTAGGAACAACACACGTTTTTTTACAACAAAATAAAATTTATTATAAAAAGTAGCCAACAAAAAGCAGTTTTTGAGTTTTTTTATAAAAATTGTTTTATAACCAGGATTCGGTGTATTTTAACACAGCTATTTGTAACAGTTAAACTAAAAAACATGTCCAAGCAATAACGCACAGTTGCCATTCTTGATGATTGAATAATATTTATTAAAAAATAGTACAAAATAGTCACTTAGTAAAAAAATATAAGCCTTTTTCGGACTTTGTTGTACCCATAAAATCATATATTTATTCTTAAAACAATTTTGATTTAACTTATATATTCATATAACCTATCCACAATAATAAAAAACTTTACATTTTCTGGCACTTATATCTGTTTTATATATAAGCATTGTAAATAGAAAGCAGAATGCGTATTGCATAATTTAAAAAACTTTTTTGTTCTCTTTTGTAGTGTCACGGTTCTTTTAACTTGCTTATGTTTTTAAATCTGTATATCTACCTATAGCTTGTTTTTAGTCGTCGAAGTTTACTTAAGTCAACATAAAATGCAAAAAAAAAAAACATTCTGATACTTTATATATGACATCTTGTAGCTATATACACTTCCTATGCACGTTTTTGTTTTTTAACATTAGTTGCGCTGTATCTGTGGCAGTGAACTTGTGCGCTTTTCCCTAACAATAAAATCGTAATATGAGCCGGCAAAACTGACATAATATAATTACGGACGAAGTATGCATATTATGTTTTACGAGATCGTAGGATTTGTTACACATAGTTCCCTCTCAGGCCATGATTAAGAATCTTATAAAAAAACTTGATAAATGCCTGTAAAAACATTCTAATGTTTTGTCGAAGTATTTAAATACAAAAAATACGCAGTGATACTTCTTTTGCGTTTTTGCTTTTTAAAAATTACAGAAATTCAATTTAACCGCGTACTTAACATGTCATACGTCAGATAATTCGGAGCCGTTGCATAAAATGTGAGCAAAAGTTTCTCCGTCTTTTGTTTCTCAAGACACATGTCGTTAAACAAATTTTCGTTTTTATGTAGGGGATAAGCGGCGCTTTTTTTGTAAAAAGGGATACATGAGCAGATGCGTGCTTAACTGCTGCAGTATGCGTAAAAAAATCTATATTTAAGATAAATTTTGTGTTGATAGACGCAAAAATAAAACTAATATTTTGTGAGATCAATGTGTCGAAACATAATAGATATGGAAATCTGTTGTCTAACGACGTTATTATGCGTTTTTTATATGTTTATAGCGAAAATGCAAGTAAAAATTCGTTTAAAAATATTTAAATATTGAAAAAATTAGAAAAAAAGAAATTTTATCAAAAACATCCAAAATACAAAAATGAAATGTTTAAATTATTTTTGCCTTATTTGCCATGACGTGTTTTTTGTCAACAGACTTTAGCAGTTAAGAGCGAGGTACACAGCTGATTTTCTATTGCCAGCAATTCATGATGATAAAAAATTTTGTAATTATTGTTTTTCAGAAAAAAAACAATAGATGCTTGTAAATGACGTTTTATTGTTATATTTTAGAGGCACTAAGATGTTATAATGCATAGATTATATAATTTTTTCGTTATAAATATACAGTTAAAATTAATCGCTTGAAAGGTAAAAGGAAAAAGAAAAAAGAAAAAACTTGAAAAAAAAAAATGAAAATACAAAAAAAAATCGCCGGCCTCTAAAAATTTGTTATTAACAAAAAAAAACAATGAACTATAGATTTTGCTGTTTTCAATATATATCTTATATAAAAAGTCAATAAAAAAAGTGGATTTTTTTGATTATTGAATATAAGCTGGTAATGCACGGCAGCACGACTTGCACGACATGAACACATTAACAACGGGCTGTAAGGTATAAAATTTTATTTTACACTGTCATCGACGATATTGCAGGGTTTTTTTTTTTGTATTACAGTAAACTATAAGTCCTAATCGTAAAGTATATATTTGTTTTAGTGTTTTTATTTTAAAATTTAAATATTCCTTTTTAAAAGTTCTTTTTACTCACCCAACTAAAAAAAGTTATTGTAAGGACAATAAAAATTTCATTAAGTGCGTGATTTTTTTTAGAAAAAACGGTTTAAAAAGTTTTTTTTTGAAAGTTGGTTTTTTAACGTTTTCAAAAAAAATACGGTTTTTTTTATTTTCCTTTTTTATTTATAAAAGTTTTTTTTTTTTAAAACGGGTTATAAAATTAAAACATTTTCTTATTTTTGCGGTATTTATTAGGCATCAAATCGGTTTTTTTCTAGTCCATAAGGCTCTTTGAAAAAGAAGGGTACTTTTCTGCCCCAAAAAAGAGGTCTTAAAAAAACACCTCCTTACATATTTATTATCGGTTTTTTTTATTAGAAGCAAAAATACAATTACTACTTATATAAGTATTAGATAGTTTTTTTTTCCCGCAAAATAGAACAAAAACAAAGTAGATAAACAGAAATTTCATGTTGTTTTATTGGATTCGAGTCAGACAAATGCATTGGCCGCGAATTTCAATACAGGGGTATAATTTGTAAGAGAAAAATGAAGATACGAAATTTATAATCTAGATCAAACCAAATATGCATCTTCAATGTGCCAACTATTTATAAAGTATTTATTTTATACGAGCATTTGCTGCCATTGGTGAGCCAAAACTACTTTTTTTTACATTTTTTTTAGAAAAAATAAAAATGTAGAACGTAAAATTGAAAACGGTTTCTTCATAGTTAAAAAGTATTAATAGTATTTTGGCCAATTTTTGGGGTTAGTTTTTATTTCATGTCTTTCAGTCAATTAAAATAGCAAAATTTTAAGGCAGATGTTACTTTTTTAGTGAAAAAGAGTTTTGATAAAAATAAAATTTTTTTGCTTTTTTTTTTAAACAAACGATTATTAAAAAAGGGGTTTTAAAAAACAGTTTTATATAAAACCAAATAATCAAAAGCGGTTTTTTAGTGAAAAAACCGTTTTTTTTTGGAAAAATCATACAAAACTTGCTATAAAACAGTTTTTTACACAAATAGTTTTATTTTTTGCGCAAAATCACAGCCAAAATTTTTCTTATCTTTAATGCATATTATACAAATTTGTTCCAATAAAAAAATTTGCATTGACGACAGTCATTATATTATACGTGAGGGCTGACAAAAAACAAAACAATATAATGTTATACTGTAAAAAGTTGACTATTAATAACCAGGGGAAAAAAAGCAAAAGAAAATTATATAATTACATTTTTTTCAAAAAAAAAATCTTACAAAGTACACTTTATAACATTTTAGTAAGAAAAAAAGGCATTATTGTAACTTAAAACATAGTTTGGCGAGCAAAAATTTATTTTTTAAACATCTAAGACATAAAAAACAAATACTTATTCTTTTATATATAAATCGTCGCAAACATCTCGTTTTGATGCCACTATTACAATCATTCGATATATTTTATTTTCTATTGCTTTGCAAATTAAATGCCGACATAATCATTTTTATTTCTATTTGTGATCAAAATTAAATTTTTTAGTTTCTGTTCTTTAGAGCCTTTTTTTATCGTTTAAAGATCCTTTAAAGATTTAACATTCATGATAAAACTAAGTTTTTACTGTGATTATAAATTTTATTTGTAGTTATATATTAATAAAGGTTTTTAATTAATTCATGTAATAGCTCTAGTATATTATTTCGGCTGTCTTATAATATTTTTTAATGTATTCATAGATTTTTATTGTTACATTGTACCTAACTTTGCTTTGCTTTACTTCAACATCCAAAAATATATTTGCCGTGTTTTTGTAGTTTGCTAAAATAATTATACTGACGAAAACGGTAAAAAGTTAACTTTTTAATAAACACAACATAGTCACGAATTAACTATTATTAAAGTGTTAATGCGTAAAATTTTTTTACCCCTAGCAGTGGCGTAGCCAAAGAGGTCACAGAGGGGCACGTGCCCCCTAAGAAAAAAAACGTAGCCTGAATTTTCTGGGGGGGGGGGGGGGCTTTTTTGGGGCCTCAAACCATGCGAAAAAAATATTTTCATAAAATTTGTATTTTTCAGAAACTCTTAAAATTTTTTGCAAAAAATAAAAAATATTTTTTTTTTCGTTCTAGCTTATTTATTTATTTGTGCCCCCTCCAAAAAAAATCCTGGTTACGCCACAGACCCCTAGTATACGTTATATTTTTATACAAATTAAAAAATAATTTAGGTAAGTTTACACACCGAAGTCTAAATATACTACTTCATATGTGTGTCGAGTCATGGACGTCTTATTATATAGGGAATAAAACGCCGTTTCTTAATTTTTACAACTTTATACTTGACTGGAAGCAATTTTTAAACATGCGGTATAGCTGCGTGACCAGACCAATGCTTATATCTATATTTTTTCATGAAACAACAATTTTCTACCTGACTCAAAAGGCTGTTTAGTAACATGGCACATTATAAGAGGCTTTTTTGCAATTAAAGACAATGGCTTTTTTTATAGCGTAATGACTTTTTTGCAATTTAAATACAGTGTGCTTATACGAAATTGCGGTTTGTTGCATTTAACGTTCTTTATACATTTTTTCTATTATAAAATTGTATAATACTATTTTTGCGTCGAACTTTTTGTTTAAAAACAGGTTGTTCTTTTTAAAAGTGCATAGTGCAAAAAGAAAGTACATCGAGAATTCTATCACACAATAGTTGCAAACTATACAGGAACATTAGAAAAAGACACCAGCAGACGATTCCACATATTAAATGATTATACATATATGCGCAGCGAAATATTATATACAAGTATCGAAAATGAAAAGAGGGTTGACAGAAGAGGAAGAAAAAAATGAGGATTTGACGTCTATCGATAAAAAGAAGTACCCTTTTCTTTCTATATCTTTTCCGCAAAGCATTTTAATATAATTTAAAAAAATTGTCTCATACAACTTAATTACCATTTTTTATTAAAATGCCCCTAATGCTTCTTTTTTTTTGCTCTTAGACTGGATTTATGTTTCATTGCTTGTATATCGTTTCTTCTTCCGAAAGTCTTGCTTGCTGCCACGTGAAAAAAAGTTGCAAATATAACTTATTTTTGTATTTATGCTTATGAAAATTTGCTTTTACGGTAACAAAAATACATAATAGTAGTGCAAAAAATGTTAAAAATAACTAATTTAAATCAATACCCGGTATCAAAGATTTTTGGAATATAAATATGTTTACAAATACCGTTAATTTTTTACTTGTTATAGTTATATGCTTTTTTTTTGTTAAAAAACATTGTATACACCTGCTTATTAATTTTTGTTTTTGCAATCAAACACGTTCTTTTTTTTCGGTCTTTTTACGTCATAATATGCGTGTCTAAAAATAGTAAATGTTTAATAAAAATCAAATATCTATTGTTAATGTTTAACTTAAATAGAAGAAAAATTCATTTTCTTTGCATTAGCAATAAGATTATGTAAACTTTTAATTACTATAACTTGACAAAGTATTTAACAAAATGTACGTTTTAAGAAGTACTGGTTTACTTTAAAGTAACAAAAAACAATATAAAATTACAAAATTGTTAAATGAACCTACAAAATTGTCAAATCATTTGTAACTGTTTGTTTCAATGCTATTGTTTCCCAAAAAAGATTGTACATCTCCTTTTAAATTAAATTTTAACTACAGTAGTGTGAGTATTTTAAGACCCCAAACTCAATGACGGATTTAAAAGGTGAGGCACTGGGGACGTGAGCCCTGATGCCTCTGGTAAAGAGCTTCCTATTAAAAGTTGTTTGTTGCTAGATTATTTCTTGAAAAAACCCAACAAAAAAAATAGATATTTCAATGCAAGTTGCGAAAAAAAAGACGATATTTAAATTGATTCATACTAATGAAAAAGCAAAAAAAATTGCGTTATAAGCGTTTTTGTTATGTTTTTATCTGCGCCTATTACATTTTTGTTTATATTACTTACTGACTACGCGTCTTTTGTATTGTTACTATTTATTTTTTGATACGCCAAAAGGCAATATTTTTTAATAATAATAACATAAAATAAATATGTTAAAATATATTTTGGGATTATAATTTTATTACTAATCCTAGTACCATTTTTAAAAATAAAACTAAGTATTTGCTGCAACGCAATTACAATAAATGGATGTATATTGGTTTTAATCAATAACTGCATGGATACTTTTGTTTGTGCAAGTATTTGATGCAACAAAACCTTTTTTTAGTATTTCTTATAACAGATATAATGTAAACAAATTTTAAAATTGTTAAAGAGTACGAACAGTGCACATTTTTATAACTCTTATTTAGAGTCTTTGCTTTTCTAAAAGAAGTTTTTTTAAAAAATAAAAGTTGTGACGGTCACACATTTTTTTTGTATATATCTTGTTAAATAATATAGCTGACGTTTTTTGGTTTTCTGCAAAAAAACTTTAAAGTAAAGTAAAACCAAGAATGGGTAACGTTATTTTTTATAGCGTTAAAAAACGTTAAAAAAAGTTATTTAGAAATAACGGTATAACGTAACGTTATTGAGTTTTGCTAATACCAAACTTTTTTGTATATACAATTTCAGATTAGATATAGCATCGTATCAATGTTTTGATTTTGCGGACAGAAAAAATTTAATTACAGTAGAAAATTAATTGCTTGTGCCTGTGTCAGTCTTTTCCTTAGTTAACCGATACTTTTTCTAATGTTTTTTTAAAAAAAACATGTATAAAAATGTGTAAATGTTATTGGTACCTGCAAAGTAGCCAAATCGAATCTCTTAGGTAGAAAAAATTATAGTTTATATCTGAGTCCCTCAAAAATATATTGTATATTGTATTTTTAGAAAAACTCTTGACAATAAAATATTGACAATATAAAACAATAAATGTTTAATATACCAAGTGCGTATAAAAAGTTTAATTTATATAACAAAAGCTGCAAAAAATCCATTGAAACTAGTTTTGCTGCTTTATATGCTTGAAAAGCATTTAATTGACTTGCAAACTTGTCAAAGCAACAATATACATACTTGAGTCATATAAATAGCACTTAAGTATTTTTGCTATACATAATTATCAGATGTCTGTAATATTTTTGTACATACAATAAAAAACTAATCAATACACTGAATTATTCATTACAGTATAGTAAACTTCGGTGTATTACGTATAAACAAAAAACAAAAAAGTATCAAATAAAAATCAAAGACGACGAAATTTTATAAGTAGACACTTACGTAATGATTGCTTGAGGCGCTTCCCAGAAAAAATCTTGTAAATCAGGGGTAAATAAATCGATCTTTACAATCGTTAGTAAAAATCTACAAAAAAAATTCGTTTTATAGGTTTTTTCATAATCGATTTTAATTAAAAAATCGATTTAAAATCGGTTTTTTTTCTCGGCTCTTTGTAAATAAAAACTTAATGAGGTTTTTTGATTTTTTAAAATTAAAAACCGCTGCAAAGATAATCTTACAAGAAAAAGGAACTTTTCAGCATGTGGTATATCTTTTTTATGGCTTTTTTAAAACATTAATGTTTATTTAATAAAGCTGAGTCAGTATCTAAAAACAAGACCACTGCAGTTTAACTTCCAATTTAGTTAAAAACATTGTTCATTTTTCTTTAAAACATGAAAAAGGTACTATATTACATAAAAAAGCGCTTATTTGACGCCAAAAAAAAAATTAAAAAAAAAATTGTGCCACAAAAACAATCTAAAACTTTTTTAGTAAATATAATATAAGTATGATAATTTAGCAGTGAAAATATAAAACCTTGTAAGTTTAAACTGTGACGCGTTGATATATATTGCAATGGTGTAAACTAAGTTAGGGTAATACTTATTACACGCCTAACCCAATATATGGTCAACCAATGATTTACCACCATACACTCTAGTATTATCATACAGTTTTTTTTTAAACATGAAAGTAAATAAATTTGTGAATGGTTTTGTTAGTTTTTAATTATCTTTTTTCGCACCAGTAATAAATTCTATGGAAATAACAATTTTTTTTAAAATGTATAGACTTTTTAGTAATATAATTGCTTTTTTTATACTTTTTTTGACATTAAGATGACTAAATAAACTAATAATTAAAGCTTAAATTAAAATTACTCTGAATACAAATTTTGTTTTGTTAAAAAATACATTTAGTATTATTACTTACTTGGCTGCTATAATTTTATGTTTAAACATGATTTTATTTATAAGTGTAGTGTTTGATATACTTTGTAATATATAAAAAGCGTGACTGTTTTTAATGACCCGGATCAA
>JAQFYM010004979.1:0-14209 GCA_034694785.1 Agrenia bidenticulata
GGTTGCTATATGTATATATAGAACAATGAACACTTACCAATACAAATTCTATGGTATTTAACAGCAAATATGTATATGTTATAAATCAATACTTCGCAAACGTATTTTTTTTATTTTTATGCTTCATATATTATTCCTTTTATATTTTATTAGCACATATTGTAAAAATTTACTAATACCTTGCAAAGATGAATATAAAATTGTATGCGAAATAAGTGCTTCCTATAATTTTGGCGGTCAAAACCGTCACCCGACTCGATTAAACCCCGATTCAAAAATGATAAACCCAACACCGATTTTCAAAAAAATTTGTCGGGGTACACCCCCAGAATATACACGAAAAAATGAGCAATAAAGACAAACAAGCTTAATCATTTGTTTTTGATTTTTTTATAAACAAGTTTTTTAAGGCGTGTATCAAAAAAAAATCTCTAATGATATTTTATCTCTAAAGATATTTCATCTATCAAGATACGCCTTATAAATCTCTAAAGAGATTCTCACCGAAGAGATTTTTTTTCCTGAGCCCAAAAAAGAAAATCTCTACAGAGGATCCCCGGCAAAATCCCCATAAAAGACTCTAAGGGTATAAATTACATCTATAATAGAAGTCT
Organism: Agrenia bidenticulata; assembly: GCA_034694785.1. Classification (NCBI taxonomy): domain Eukaryota; kingdom Metazoa; phylum Arthropoda; class Collembola; order Entomobryomorpha; family Isotomidae; genus Agrenia; species Agrenia bidenticulata. Next base: position 615 of record JAQFYM010004979.1, read on the forward strand.
ATTAGTAGTACATTTAAGTTCATAAAATAAAAATGTTCTTTTTTTACGAATATATAAAAAAAGCAAAAAAAAATTAGTATGTTTAAAAAAAAATGAATATATAAATTTCTTCTGTAGAGAAATCTCTATCGAGATTTTTTTGAGACACGCCTTTTTATATAATACTAATCAAAAAATTCTGCTGCACGAAAAGGACCTCTCTTATATTCAGGCGCACTTTTTTCCAGAGGGGGTCAAGCCCTAAAAAAAAATAGGGGCATCAAAATTTTTTCGACCAAAAGAAGGGCATTGGCAATTAATGACCTATTTAGCATTACAGCGTATATAGGGTCGTAAGTTCGATTCTACTATAGGTGCAAATATTTGCAGCTTGAATTTTAATTTAAATATAAATACATATACTAGCGCGTACTAACTATGTTTTTTTATTATTTAAAAATATGTTTTTAATATTGATATATTTATTGTACTAGGAACTAGAAATCTGCACGGTAACGACGACAAAAGAACCGGTTTGACACGAATTTTGTAGTTTACTGTAAGATTTGTTATTCGGTTTTTATTTGCATTTTTTTACAGTCCGGTAAATCGTCTTTTTCGCTTGTTACTCCGATTGGGTCCGGTTTATATATTTGGCATAAATTTTTCGGTCCGGTCTGTCGCAGTTCTCTACTAGAAACCACATTAAACTTATAAATCCCAACTTAAATTACCGCACTTTAGTATTTCGATCAGGAGCAGTAATAAATTTATTTTTAATTGCAATCATTCGCAATTAAATTTTTGCAATCATTATTAATTTTCATTTTGCAATTATATAACAATTTTAATTAATTTCATTAATTGAAAATAATTGCGACTCCAAATATTATAAACTTGTATTTTAATTGTAACAAAAAACAAAAAAAAACCTATTGCTCTAAACAAGAAAAAACTTTTCGTCGTTTACAAAATTGCAATTCTATTATGTTACAAACACATACATGTTAGTTTTGTATTTTTTTTTCTTTACTTCGCCCTGTTGTTCTTTTATAAGAATTTGTACGTTTTGTCTAAATGCTTCCTTTAGCTTGATGCTGTATTATTCCAACAAAAAAATATTGACGGTTTCTTAACTTTTTATTCTCCGAATGACAATAAATAAAATATGTAAAAAAGAAATGTAGAAATATTTTGAACCCCGAGAAGCTGTTAAAAATGATGTGAAATAAACGTGTATGCTATGAGAACCAATGATACACTTATTCGCCAAACATATATTTCTGGATATACCAATTTACGCAACCATCTAGTGAGTGTCCACCCTAATCGAGATCGAGTAAAATACAAAAAACTGAGTAAACTTTTACGCTAGAAATCCATGCATATGTACCGTTTATTCGAAGGGTTGTATTAGATTGAATACAATAAGTATTTTTTTAAAACCCGATTATTCTTAAATACACAACATTAAAACCAGTATGTCGCAGTTGTGTAAAACAATTAATTTATGATTTATATATTTGTGTTGTACAATTAGTAAAAAATATCTTTCTAGTATGTTTTGTATTTGTTTTGATGCTTACACAGAAAATAACACGCATTTTTTAGCTTTATTTGTTATATTTTACGCTGATAAAAATCAAAAAACCACATTCCATTTGAATTTAAATTTACGACTCTAAATATCGAAACTAACTAGACAGCTGCTAGGCACGCTGATAATTTAAATTCTTCTTTATGAACATATGCAAAAAAATTGGAAAATGTAATATGTTTGGAGGAAGAAAACAGCAATACTAATTAAGCACGACTAAATATTTTAGACATACCCCTGATTGGCAGCGCAAGCCACAAACTGAATTTAGAAGTTGAACTTATTAAAAAAGACCACCCAAAAAAAAAGAATTAAACAAGTTGAATATAAAGCTGGCACCCCTTTAAAACCAGCTAAACTAAGAACAGCCACTGATTCACAGCCAGTTACAAAAAATAAAACAAGGTGGTCGAGTACCTATTTTAACAAAAAAAATTTTAGAAATAAGAAATTTTATTGATTCATCAGATCCAGACATTGCTTTACTTATAATAAAAATCACTTCAGATACTCCACTTAAATAATAACTATCTATATTTATCAATTTTGCATGAGCTCTCGATCTTTCTTCAACGATCTTCCTTTAAATCTGTTGGATGCTTGGTGTTGCTTCGATGATGTTCTTTTATCACATTTGATCATACACAGGTATTTTAAAATTGAAGCACCTATTGTTCACAACACAATTTTTGACTTCACAATTATCAAAGTATTAATGAATAAAGAGGATAGATTATCGTTTTACAAAAAGGAGAAACTATTAAAATGCCAGTAAATTAGCATCAACGAGAAATGTAAAGCATCATCATCTAATAAGTCTTTTTGTATGCGTATCATAAAACATGAACAAACAGAAATTGGGATATATCAATCTTACAAGCGTTCCCCATCGCTGCAAATATTTATAACTGCCTATTTCGTCGATCTGAACGGGTTCGTTTGATATAAGATAGAGTTTCAGCAATGGTTCTATAAGTAAAAAAAATTCTTAAATTAAAACAAACAGTATTGGGATGAAGAAACTCTGGACAAAATAATACAATAAATGATCGTTCAAAAAAACCCAACAAATTATAGTTCGATTCATTACAAATATCTGCAATTAATTTAATTATTGATAATTAATTCTAATGAATTAATTTAATTGATTAATCCATAAAAATTAATACAAATTAATTTATTATCGCCGCTGATTTTGATAACCTTTTTATTTTTTCCTTGTGCAGTAAACCTGCATTTTTACTTGTAGCATTGTTACAAAAACTCGATTTTAAAAGGATATAAAATCATTGGTTTATAATGTGAGAATATGAATTTTATTTACAATGCAAAGAAGCATACTACAAGCATTTCTTTTAAATAAAAAATTCTAATATATGCCAATAAAAATTGCCGGTTTTCTTCGTTAAGGCTCCCTATAATAATGATTTCATGTAAACCCGTTTCCCCCACTTAGCTTTGTATTTTATCAACAAATCTTTTTAGAACACACATATACAAGGGTGGTACCCGGAAAAATTTCAACACGGGTTTTTAAGTCAATTTACCCGACCCGGGGGAACCCGTGACTCGGAGTACAACACCCGGGTCAGTAACAAAAATGTGTACTGCTATAAAAAATGACACTCAAAAGAAATAACATACGAAAAAATGCATCTACAGTTGCATTTTTTTTGCGCATACTACGTGACAAAAAAAGATAATAACTCTATAAAACTTTATAAGGTTAATTAATTGTGTAAAATGTACGTTTTTGCGTTTTAAGTAGTTATAAACGAAAGTATATGCACGTGTAACAACCAAGTACTTAGATCGGTCAGGAAACAGTTCGTAACTTTGCATTTTTTTCAGTTAACCGCTAATTATAGATTCCTCATAAAGATGAAAAATACAAAAAAAACACCCTAGTAATATTTTTTGGTTATTTTTTAAAATTTGACTTTTTCAAGTTTGAATTGAATTAATTCTGTTTAGTTTATTATAAAAATATATTTATTCGGTGTAAGATAAAATCCGTTGCCAATTAATAACAGTTCGGTTTTTAAATAGCTGCATAAATTAACAATGTTTTTTTTTTACAAGTTAAATTTATCCAATATAAAATATAATATATTATCTTTGAATTGAATTGACTTTTTCACAATTAAATTTTTGCATCTCAGCCCGTGGTATTTAGTATTTTATCGTACATTACGCATCTGAATTTTATTGTTATTTTTTTCATTGTTTTTTTGTGTTTTTGTGTTTTTGGTTTTGGTTTTGCAAGGTTGTAAACATTAAATAAATAATTGTTTTTAGTTTTTCGTGCAATAGTTGGTCGCCTTTATCTTGATTTAGAAAATTCTGTATTAGATATTAACCTAATTATATTGAGGAGATTTTTAAACAGACATAACAAAGAGTATTTTTGTATTGTGAAAGAAAAAAATTTTTGGAAAAAAGCAACAGGAAATTATAGTGAGACACAAAGCGAAGTAACAAAACATAATTATCAGGCATTATTTTTATACAAATTTAATTTCTGCTTTCTTAGCAAGATGCAAAAGAAACAACCAATCATATTTGTATGTAGCTATAGGCCAAGTTTTTTGTATTTCTTCTTTTACTGCGGGTAAATATCTGATAAATAAACAAATCAAAAAAGATTATATGTTGACAAACTTTTATAGCGATATACAAAATATCCAAAAAGCTAGTTTTCTACATTTTTTGCATACTTTTCTTAACTGCCACCCGTATCAGGTACCGTTTATGAATACCTACAATTATTACGGTCAGTAATCAGGTCATTGCACGAGAAGATGGTTACCGACATACATAGCAAACATTGTAATATAACAAACGTAGATTTAAGTGTCAAAGTGTATATATAAATGTTTTTATTTTGTAATTGGCATTTATCAGAGAATTTTAGCGAAGAAACAACAGAAAAGAATCGCGCGAAACATTTTAAAACAAATTTCTTGTTTAATGGTACGCTTGATAACAATAACAACAGAAATTTTGTTAAATGAAGATTGTTATTCTTTTGTCCTGATTAATTTTGAATAGAAGTGAGATGTTATACAAGTTATAAATATATGTTTATTGCATTTAAAAAGAGGTTACCTTTATTTTTAATTTTTCAGATTTTATTTTGAAAGTAACTGACATATATTTATACAGATACAACTACTGTAAAAAAACGACGCCACGATAACACAAAACTTAAAACTATAAAAAAACGCTGACCCGACCCGGATCAACCCGGAACCCGGACCCCTTGACCCGGAACTTGAAAAAAGTGCACAATGGGGGCCGGGTAACACAATTGCACAAATAACCTTTTTCTATCTCAATCATGAGATAATTATATTAATTGTTTGTCTAGGAAAAACCAATCACAGTAAAACGGTATTTTACCTCCCCCCCTTAAATTAGCCCGTCAATATGTGCACAATAAAGAGTTTAGACAAAGTAAACGCAAATTAAATTACTTGAAATCAAATCTAGATGCTTTATTTTAATAATACCAGTTTAATTGACAGAACCTTATAACCTAATCAAAACCCTTGCAACTGAACTTAAGATTATCTCGATAAAGAAAGCTTTACAAAAAGTTTTTTTAACTAGCTACAATTATAAGCCGTATTTTGTGTCTATATAAATATTGAAGTAGTCTATTTTTTCTTTCATTAATATTTTTAAGTATATTCCCCCTCCTTAACTTGAGCAAAAAATTATGTCGCTTCAAGACGAGATCTAGGGGGGTAAACTACTGTTTTGCCGAAATTACTTATTGTATTTTTCGCAAAATATTCATCCCATAAGAAAGCAATTGAAAAACTGAAAATATTAAGTGCATGTATAAAGATTTCATCTCCACTTTATATGATGGCTAGTTTTTAAATTATCTTTTTGCTAAATTTTGGTTTTTAATTCTTGCCCGACAGTTACTTTGTATCTATGTCTAGGAATAATATTTATTTAAAATAGCAGGTTTAAGACAAACAATTCGTGTAAATATATATAAAAAAGTATAACCGCCTTTTTTAATCTACAAAAATAACTAGAACGATGTATAGTATGTTCTTAAATGGTATAATGGTTCTTAAAGGATAGATGTTGACTGAAATATATATATTCATTATAAACCAGAAGGTGTTAAAAAGTTTGCAAATAATAGATTACATGTTTGTAACTTTCTTTTTCTTGTGTAGTTTTTTGTCATTTTTGAAATTGCTTATTCTACGGAAATACGGTAAGAGACGTATTTTTTTGAATTTTGAAAACGAAGCAAACTTTGTACAAGATAACACAGTTTTTCTTACATGAACATATAATGCTGCAATATTTTTTTTTCTGAAATTTTATATTTTTTTCCCGGTAAGGCGTGGGAATTTGTGCTGTTCCTTTTAAGCAAAAGACAATATGTTTAAAATTCCGTGTCTCTACTCGAATTTGAACCAGTTCCATTAAAAACTTACTTTGATTAGGGCGGCATCGCAATTATTTGCTATTGGGCAATCACTAGTGTGCCCGGATGTCTTGCATCCCTCTTCATATACATTTTTACGCCTGAATTTAAGGGGGGTGGGAGGTCTTTTTTTTTGTGCTGAATTTATTTTTGATTTTTAAAATCTAAATACGAACTTTTTTATAAATTTTAGGGTAATCTCGGTTCGGTTAAGTCGTAGTTACTAAAAAAAAATGTACTATTCGATTTTCGATGGTTACCATTTATTCTTTTTCTTCTATTTTTGTATTCGGATTTAATCAAGAACTACATCTAAAAACCAAATTATACAGAAAAAAAAAAATATAAAACTTTTAAATCTTTCTAATAAAATTTAGCGCGGTCTAAAACCACATTTTAAAGTTTAATGGCAAATAGTGTAGTTCAGTTTGCTTTTTACGGTGCAAAAAGGGTTATTATTGCATTATTGTAAATATCGTGGCGTGTTCAAAATAATGCTATATAGAAAAAAAAAATTACTTTTTTGTAATAAAAATAGTATCACAATATATTTTACTCGTCCAGCCCCTATTCCGTGTAAACTTAACGACCCCTTTTATTATGTCAACATGCCGGGTAAAAAAAACAACCCCCTAATGTAGGTTTATAATAGAAACATGAAATGATTGCTACGGGGTTTTAGCCATGTAAACCTAACATGGGTATTTTATATTGATATTGAACACAACAAGGGATTTCTTGAAACCTACTTCTTAATCATTTTGCTGTAGATATACTGATTCACTAGACCAAATTTCTAGTTAAATACTTTTTTTTCTTCTCTTGGCATGCAGAGTGCACAAGAAACGCATTTTTAAATGTCTATAAACTAATGATTAAATTAGTACGTTCAAATTGTACATAATCATATAAAATCCATATCAATCTAAGTTTAACATCATAGTATAAAATAAACAACTAAAAGTAAGCAAAAAATCCACAAAATTTACATTCTTCGATACAAAGAAATTTAAAAGAAAAAACGTTTAATTACAGATTTGTGAACAAACAGCATCCTGCCATCTTTTTTAGATGCAATTCAAATTTATTGAGCGTTTTATTTATAACAATTTATTTTTTAGATATTTTTTGCTTGCCAAAGAAATTCAAAATTTTAATCATGAAATTTATTTTATGCTTAAATTTTTTAGTAGCAAATTCTTACGTAATATTACAAGATATTTTATTTCCAATAGTTTTAAATATTTGTGAGATATTAATAGATTTTTCTAGATTTTAACTTACTTTGACCAGAATTATGTGGTATAATAGGATATATATTCCTTTGCTGATTTAATAGTAAAAAGAATTGTTCTACGCTTGAAATCCACTACTACGATCGCCTTAAAACTTACCCATTCTTGAAAGGGGTACCCTTATCACGAGGCTGGTACCTCTGGCAAAATGAGTGATAAATAAAATAAATGAAAAAAAATCGACAGTGGATGTTTTAAAAATAATCTTATTTCTAATAGCAGTATGTAAGAGCGGTCTAATTTTTCTATGTTTTATGCCGTGTATTGGTATTATATAAATATCTGCTTTCTAAAAAAACATAATTACATAAAAACGGAGCTTCAACATTTATTTTATGCAATAATCCTTTTTATTTATATTTTATTTCTCACCTATTTATTCCAGGGAGTACCAGAATCATTAGAAGTGTTCCACCTTGCACAGATACCGACACTTTTTTGCAATAGAAAATATTAAATTACAAAAGTCATCTTTTTTATTGAATTATTGCTATTTTGAATATAATGTCGTTAAAATTGTTATAAATTATTTTTTACTTACCGCTTTTTGGATGAGCTATTGGGAGCTTTTGATCTTTTACCAATTCCCATTTTTAAAACCTACTATTTATTTAAAACTTATTTCTTTATATAGTTTTGTTATCTATATAAAGTTCCATACATCTTTTACCTATCAGTCCCCTAACTTATCTGATACCAATGTTCTACCCCTTGTATCCCAAATCACCAATCACGCTATTCGGGCCGTATATTGCTTCATAATGCGCGTTTTTATGCGCAAACGATGCAGGATCCAATTCTTTACATTTTGCGCTATTTATCGTGCCAAATGAATGCTTATTTTACTAGTTATCTGGTATTTTAGCCTGGGGGCGAAATCCATGTATTTCGTCACCAACACTACTTCTAAAAAATTTGTTTTTTTTCTCACAAAAAATACAATTTCCACAAGAAATATTAAATATTATAGTAAAAAAGAAACATAATATTTACTATCAGGTATCACTGATAGTAAATTTTACTATCAAGGAACAAGTTTAACTACCAGCAAAAAAAAATACAAACGTGTAAAAATCTCTGCGTGGAAAATTTATATTTCGGCAACACAAAATGCGCGATAATGCGTGCAGTCCTTCATTTCAGCAAAAAAACATGTGTCTCGGTAAATAATCTTGTTTAAGTATTTTTTTTTAGCTTCTAAAATTTGTATGTTTACTAAAATCAATACAGAAGAAAAAAAAAAGATTCTAAATATTTTCTATATTATATAATTTAAGCACCAAATCTTTTTGTTTTACTTTTTTTGTACTTTTTTATGTAGTAGGTATAAATTTTTTAATGTAAAAATCACTTTAAACTTGTTATTTACAAATTAAAAATCCTTTTGGCGGATTATCTACAAACTAGCCTTTTTAAATTTAATTTTTTTCTTTTTAACACAAAAAAAACATATTTTCCTAAATTTAGTTTTTTTTACACGCAGTGTTTTCAAAAATATGACACAAAAAAATTAGTTTCAACCTTATTGCCATCCCTCAGTAAAAATCCAGATGATGAAATGTTGTACCTAGTATCGATTGTAGAAAAGTGTATATAATATGTACCTTTTTTTGTAAAAAAAGCCTATCAAACTTGCCTAAAAAAAAATAAAACCGTGTCAAATATTGCAAGGTATAGCGATGGTGACCTTTAACAACTAAAGTTACTTGTTACGATTTTGACACTTTAACAGCACAAAAAGTGACCTTAAATACTGATTGTTTACATTTTAAGTCTAAAAATTACAGTGTTACTGTTTTGTTTCACTTAAATTTATCGAGGTGTATTTTGGCATATCGACCGGCGAAATTAATGCAAAACTTGTAATTTTTTTTATTTGTTTACAGGCATTTCATATGTAATATTCTGTATTTACATTATTATGTTATAAAAAAATATTAAAATTATACTACTATAAAAAAAGACGCATAAGATAGCATCAATTCGAAGATAAGTTGTTAAATGCCAAAAAAAAAAATTAAAGTCATAACAATTTATACCACATAGCAGGTGCTTAAGCTTCATACGACTGTAATTAAATCAAGTGTACTAAATCTTGGTTTGAACAATTCAACCATATTCTTAAAAGGCTTTGAATACTATACCGGGCTCAAAGATAGTTTTAATAATTTTTGTATAAGTTCTCTAAGTTGACTTTAGTATAAAACATAAAAATAACAAGTAAAACTGTTGCTATTTTGTATAATGTGTTGTTCAATTATCATTTCGAACCCGTTAAACCTCTTCTACTCTCTTACAGAAACAAACTACACCAGTCTAACAAAATATTTATTTATCGTAGATTTCTGGCTATATGTTGTAAACCCGTTGTATTTTGCAGTAAAAAAATAATGGTACAGAAAAGTCTGATATTGTCTTTGTATACAGATTGCGGCTAGGGGTTTAGATCCGGCTCAGAACGTCGCGATCTTGTTTTCGGATCGCAAAAAAGATAATCGAATCATGATCCGGTTCTTTTTGGTTCAATAAAGTCGTTTTTTTATGCCCTCATACTAGCCCCTCATCTAATTTTACCTTGGAAATATAACTAATAAATTTGCAAGTATAACTTTTAATTTTTTTTAGTTTTTTTTATAATCTGGGTTTGTAAAGGAATGTTTGAAATGCACTTGTTAAGAAACGATCATAATCGGAGTTATATTTAATCTAGATCTTTTTTTTTTATAATACAATGAGCTGGTCCGGATTCAGATCAGCTTTATGATTTTTTTAGAAAGAAAGGCCTAATTGCTGCTATTTCACCCATTTTTTCTTTTTATTTTAAATATTTTTTTGTTGTGCAAATAAGTGAATTATATTATATTTAATTTCACTTTTAGCCGCGTTGATACCCAATATGGTTTTACATATAGGGTTTTAATATGGCCTAGAAAATAAGATCCCATATTTCTATATTAATTTTTTTTACTTTATTTCTTATATGGAATCAACATAAAAAAAAATAAATACATTTTACTTCGGGGCGACCCGGGGTAGATTTTATAAAAAAAATAGCAAACCCCCGGAGCCCCGAGGAATAATCCCTAATCGGACACTATCTAGATTGTTAATGCAAACTATTTTTCAAAAAAAGAAGTGGATTGCCTTACATTTAATTATTTATAAATTTTATTTTTCCAGTAATTTTTCTACATAGTAAGTATTTTTTGCCAAAATTTAACTATACAATTTTACAAATTATATACAAAAACCCTTAGGGTTTTGGATAGGGCATGATAGAATTAGGATATATTTAGATTTTATTTTTGATATGCGGCTGTTTTATACAGGTTGCTTTTTGTAGCTGAGAAATACAGGTAACCGCTAAATATGCAATTTGATATAAATATTTTGCTTTCTAAGTGCAATTTGTGGCAAATTGCATACAATCGCATCATTACAAACATGTCATTTACAATCGTGGTTATAATGAGGCAATAGACTGCCCCATCAACTACTTACGATTTATGTTGTGGAAAGCTTCGATGTTTGATTAGTGCACTTATAACAAGCTTTATTTTTTACCACTTGTTTTAGTGTTAGCTTGTTGATCTCCACTAATTGCTTATATATATATTTTTGTGGTATTTTCTAAAAAATATTTTCGCCATTATATCTAATATAAATCTTCTTTTTGCATTCTTAGAACCGAAATATACGATACCCAAAAATTTGTCATTTTCTAGCTTTTTTTATTGTGATAATATATAAATTAAATCCGGATATTTTCTTTTTTGATGAGATGTTAGAAAAATATTCGTTTATACATGTTATATTTGATGAAAATGCAAAATGCATAAATAAGCAAACACATAAAAAAATAAATAAGATTTTATATCTTTGTTTGAAAGCTTTCAGGCCTACTTATATTTATTTGTAATAAAAAACATTTAGATCTTTATGGTTAAATCTTTTTTTTTTGAATTTTACTATTCGTTTAGTGTAGAAATCGAGCTAAAATTGTTCCATTCCTTAATTCATTGTAAAATGCGTGTTAGTTGCATATACAAAAGTTAAGTATTTATAGTGTAATCTTGGCTAGTTTTCTACAAGTACATCCTGTCATTTGCGATTAGCATCGTGAACGCATAATAAAAGAGGTTTTAAAAAAATCGTAAAAATTGCAATAAACCCACCGTATAATACAGTTAAAAAATAATATATGGTTCCGTGCCGATTTGTAACTATTAATCTAGTATGTAAACTTTTTGAGTCATACGGTTATTTTTTTCTTTAGTAAGATTGTATCAAAACAAATCATTAGCAATTTAATGCAATAACAGATGCACACAACTTTTGTTTTAACAACGATATCTTGTAAAAATAGCAGTTTTGTGTTTTTGTATGATGTAAAAATATGCGATTTTTAGCTTGTTTAGTTTCATGCAGCAAATAGTTAATTTTCGGTGCTGATAAACTCTTTTCTAAATCAATGAATTTTTTGTAGGTTTACGGATGCCCGGTAGGTGCATCAATATACGTTTTGTAAAAACTGTTTACCGTAATACCCGGATATTACAAACCCTATCTACCATTAGAATCGGTAGACAAATATACGTATACAACAAAATCTTCTGGATAGCCTTAGTTCAATATATCTTGATATTACGAGGCAAAAAACTTAATTTGTTTTTATATTTGATTAGCATAAATAAAACTTAAATAGAAACAAACTTCAAAAAAAATCAATTAGTTACAGTTTTTCATAGAAGTTTTTTGTTATACCTGCTCAATCTATGCGTATACAGCTTTGCATATATATTTTTTTATTTTTAAAAACCTGTTGTTCTTTTCCTTCATATTCCTGGCATATTGCATACCTTCTTTTCTATTTGAAAATAGTTTTCGTGTATTTCGAGTTTGCATTTCCCTTGAAAAAATGGAGACTTTATCAGTGATACATTTCAATCATACTTTTTTTTGTAAATCTTTACCTAAAAAACAAGTATATTCTAAAATATATGTGTCTAGAGTCGTTTTCTTGATGTTTTTAGGACCTGTTCGTCTAGACTAGAGGTCTGCGCGGGTCAACCAGTAACCTGCAAATATGACTGTGGCAAAAAATACTGCCTCGATTAGACCTGACAAAAAATCATCGAACCCGGTGACCCGTAGAATAAAAGATTTTTTGATTTAAATTTTTGTGTTGCAAAAAGAACTTAAAATTAATGCAATCATACATAATTTTAAGTCCTTATAGCTAATGCAATCATGCGTAATTTTAAGTCCTTAAAGCTTATTTTTATTTCATTATCAAATGAAAAACCGACATACAATTTTACTACAGAACAAGTATACGTAATAGTTAGTCAAATAATTGCTAAAATGCCTAACTAGTTTGAGTTCATTTTTGCTTTTCGTTAGTATTTTACTATTAAAAAACAAGAAACTTGCATAAAAATGGTGTATACTCCCTCCGTACCACAAAACTTGTCCAGTTTCTGAAAAGTTGTTATGTCTATGGCTCAACTAACTATAATCATCTACATTATATTTTGATGTAACTTTTGTAAATTTTTAACTGCTTATGTTTTTTTTTTAATTTTATATCTTTAAATATGTCTATAGTTTGTTAAGAATAGACATGATTAAAGCGAAACTCGAGCAAATAGTAATCAAAGGGGTCGAATATCCAAATATGAGATATCACACACAACTATACAGTTTTTGTTGGTGTTAAGTTCAATTCCATGCGTCTTATATATAAAAAAAATATTATCTGTATACAAAGAAAAACGACGAAAAGAGGCTTTAAACTACACCATTCATTAAATTTGTGTAGAAGCATATTTATAGTAGTCTTTGTAATACATTTGAACTCACATCCATTTCAGATAGTATATAACAAAAAAACTGGACAAGTTTTTTGGTACGGAAGCAGAGGCGGATTTAAGGGGGGGGCACTGAGGGCACGGGCACCAGGGCTTCCGGGTGAAGAGCCCCCAAAAAATTTTATTTTAGGGTTTTTTACTAAAAAAAATATACAAACCATGTTCATGAAAGTACATAAAAAAACGTTACAAAATATACTATAATAAACATGCTGATAATTTTTATAGATTTTATTTAGAATTTTATATAAAATTTACGTCCTATTTTTACCACATTTTAGTTACTTTAAAAATGCGACGATTTTTACTACGTCGTAAAGTAACTTTTTTTAAATTATACTTATTTTAAATATAATTAATTATAATTTCTTTTTTTTTGGCATATCTACTCTTTAAAA
>JAQFYM010004980.1:0-14202 GCA_034694785.1 Agrenia bidenticulata
TTCCAATGTTTCCAGAATAGCGGGTTGGACCTTCCTGAAGAACTGACGCAGTACTACAACAGCTTTAGAACGAATATCTTTACTTAAACGTTACGTACATGCTTTTTTTATAACGCCTAAATCCATTATTCATCTGAATGAGGCTTCCTTTGCATTAGTGTTAAAAGCAACTTGTAGCTAAAGAGATTAGTAGGACTAGTAGTAAAGTTTCCGTAGCATACGATGCAGTATAGTAAAGCTCTATGGTTTGTACGGGTGCGGAAACACGAGTATGCCTTACCCTTTTCGCATCAACAACAATAATGACATGATGGAGTTCTTGTTTATTACTGGAACCTTATTCAAACAAAGGTTTCTTTTTGGTTGCAACACATCGATTCTATCAATAAAGACGGTAAAAGTCAGTCAGTTCTCCAACTTTTAAACCAATTAAAAAGAATGCGTTATGTGTTTTTGGGACTTGCTACTTTATCATTGTTCATCAACGTTGTTGAATACCAATTAATTGAAGAAAATACAATCCAATCAATCTGGCGCTTATGTGGGTCCCTTTCTTTGAGAATCGCATCGCATCGCACTTGGCTTAGCGATGGAGGTTTCAAATCTTGACTATCAACTGATTACTACCTGCGCTATGTGGAAGAAGCAACCAAATAATACATAGCACTCGCATTAGTGTCTCAACTTTTTGCAAGACAGAAGTTGTTTCGTCCAAACTACCATCGTCTGCTCTCAATATCCTCTTTCCAGTGCTTCAGGACTAACTGCGTTGTTGAGCTAGCGGATGAAAAGAGATTGGTTGTAGTAGTTGTAGTGGTAATACTGAAGAAAGAGTGTAGAACAAAAATAACGGCGATCGCAGAGTAAAACAGCACAAAAGTGGCTGGTAGTTTGCACTGCGAAACATTTTTTATTCATTGGCGAAATGGTCTCAAAGGAGGTTTTTGCAGAACTGGTGAAGGAAAACATGGAACTGTTCGGTCTGAGCAGCGAAGGTGTAGAATTCATGGCTCGCAAAACTATTACTCGCAGATGCTGTTGAGGAAACGCAGCAGCAGTTAAAAGCAGGAGCACAGCACCACACCAGTACCAGTGACCGTGAATACATGTACTTCCACTGCGATGAAGACTTGGAAAACCTACGCAAGTTTAACGAAAAAGTGGACTACACTCGAGGAAATGCGTTGAAGCTCCCTTTTAAAGTAATCAGTCTAGCAACTTCCAAAGTATGCTTCAGGTGTTGTGGGGACTGTGGAAACAACTAGACAGATGCGACGAGAAGTTTTTGTGGGTGGCTCATCAGGAAGTATCTACAAAGTGGACCTTATTACAAAGACTGCCACGGCATTAGCAAGTGGACATGATGGTCCTGTGTCTGCGCTGTGTCTGTGCGAAACCCATAATGTGCTCTTTTCAGGTGTTTTCCATTCCCTTCTAAACAATGTCCAAGTGTTGTTACAGGTTCGTGGGACCAAAAGATTCGTGTTTGGGACTTGAAAACAATGGAAAAGACAGGGGAACTGAACGGCCATAACGATTTTGTGAAGGCGCTATGTATTCATTCAGAAACAAGGACATTGTATAGCGGTACTTTATCCCTTCTCCTTAGCGCATTACTTGGATTCATTAGGTTCTTCGGATAAGACTATCAAACAATGGAAGTTCAACGTGGCTGAGACGTTTCCAACACTACACAGACGAGGCATAGAATCACTATGTATTAATGAAAAGGTAATTCGCATTTCTATCCGGAGAAGTAAGTCATCATCACCAAAGAACACGGTGCTCTACTCAGCATGCTCTTTGGGAAGCATTTTTTCTTGGGATGTGGCCACTCGGTCATTGGCAAGCGAATTTATCGGTTAGTGTCATTCACCAACAAGCAGTGAACAGTGTGTGAGTATGCGCATCTACCACCTTTCAACAAAAAAGGACACGAAACTTCGGTATACAGCTTAGCATTGGATAGGACGGAAGAGTACTTATATTCAGCATCGGCCGACAAGACTGTCATGTTAAACACCTCTTCTTAGCAGGCTTTTTCATCAAAGTATATGCTTTATAGGTGCTGGGATACGGCAACAGGGAGTGCATTACGTATCATCCGACATGACGATTGGGTACGAGTCCTTGATATCTGTGACGATAAACTCGTCACGGGTGCGCGCGACGGTCACGTGCGGGTCTTTGATGCTGATAACGGCGATTTGTTACATACGTTCAAGGGTCATTTCGATGAGGTTGGGGGAGTCTGCTTCTGCAGTAGTTCATCGGACATTATTTCGGTCAGTCTGGACCAAACGCTTCGCCAATGGGTGCTTTTATAAAGTTTCATCGCCTTGTCTTCAATGCTTTGGGCAAATCGCGATGCACTGTGTGATAGCAAACTGTACTGTCTTCCGTTACGATGGCAATGAGAAGCCTTTTCAACGAATCAAAAAATGGAGAAAGGTTACTATTACTGCCGTCACCTGTTCATGCGAGGAAAACGACAGAATTGCTCATTGAGCCTGGACAGTCATTTAGAAATAGAAAATAGCCTTACCAACTAAAAGTTATGGATGAATGACTGGAAAGAACAAGAACAATCTCCCTTTCAACTTGCAGTTGGGTTGAAGAGTCAGTTAGTTGTTGCAGAGCTGGAACTTGGAACGTTCTATTTAAAACAAGATAGTCGTCATCAACCAATTCAACGTCGTTGTAGCCCTTTACTAGAAAAGTGATGATGATCAGCTTAAGTTGTACAATTGTTTCGCCTTTTTCTTTTCACCATAGTGTAGGTTGAGTTGAACCATCTTTATGAGATCCATGTGATTAACCTCACATAATGAATGAAGATGGTGTGACTTTGGTCAAAAAAGATCAAAGTAGCATCGAAAGTGCGACACAAAGCACTCAAAGCACTCAGAGTAACAAGGATGTAGAAGAAACAAATCACCACAGCGAAGCCATTAAGGAAGACAGTGAGATAGACTGGGATTGCCCTTGTCTCCATGGGATGGCTTATGGTTGCTACAGCTCCAAGTACTTGGGAGCAATGGGTTGGGAAATTTTACAGGGCCATGTGGTGAGGAGTTCCGTGCAGCTTTTTCGTGTTTTGTTGAGAGTACCGATGAAGAAACCAAGCCTCGAGGTTTCGAGTGTGTTGACCTGTTCAAAGCCATGCACGACTGTATGGCACAGAATGAAGGACATTACGCTCAATACGTAAGTCCCTTACTCTGTCATAAGTGAACATTGTTCTGGAATAGTTGGAGACTACTACTGAAGAAGAGTCTAAACTGTCTACTTCTGACGACACTTCCACAAATTGAGTTTGTAGTTATATAAACGATCCCATTGGTTACCTTCACACAGGTGTTAGAGTGCTCCCAAAGTGCTAAACGTTTAGTTAGTATGAACCAGTCCCCATCAAGACTACTAAAGGTTCTCTTTCTAGTTCAGGACAGGGTTCTTGTGTGTACAAGTTGCTTGTAGAATTATCAAGCGGTGTATGTAAAGAAACAGGCGTGTCCACTGTGCAAGATGGGTGTCCCTATTGACTATAAAGTAGTGCAACATATCATTACTTTATACTTTAGCGCTGATAACCAAAAACACGTAGAACACGCGACTCCTTTCTGAGTTTCTCTCGACAGGTTCAGGAGTTATTCTTCCACGCGCCTTGACAGGTAGCATAGTATCCCTTCTACCCCTTGTTTCCACACAACTCCATAGGAGTTTGCAGATCTAGTCAAGCACAACTGGGAAAAGCGATTCGCAAGGCAAGGGCTGCAGGTTAAAGAGGAGCCATTCCAAGGCGTTGTTGTGGACTATAAGAGCTTTCCTTTAGGCTTGTTGGCTTTCACTTACAAATACGACAGCGCATAAATAAAAGCAATGAACCATCAGCCTACTCTTAGCGATGCAGAGTAAGTCAACTCGGCTTGTTCCAACCAACTATAGATACTTTATGGGGCTTGCACTCCTGTCTGCACAGCGCTCTAAGGACCCTGTCACCCAAGTAGGGTGCTGTATCATCGACAGTGATAAGCGAGTCGTTGCTCTGGGTTACAATGGGTTCCCTGTGTAAGCTACCTTGCACTCGCTACACTTGGTGGTACAGAGGCACATCAGATGATGAACTCCCATGGAACAAAGAAGCAGTACACCTTTATGACAAGAAGCATACCTATGGTAAGACTAGCAACTAAGTAAATGATGTTCATTCTATACCACAGTCTGTCATGCGGAATTGAACGCGCTCTTTAACCACTCCATTGATGTGCGAAACTGCGTGCTATGTGTGACGTTGCTCCCTTGTGAAGAATGTGCCAAAATCATCATTCAGTCGGGCATCCGCAAAGTGGTGCGAGCAATGATTGATTTCCTTTGTCGCTTTTAACACTGCAGGTTTACTTGGACCGAAAAGTGCGTCCCTCGGGAACGGAGAAACTTTTAGAGATGGCAAAAGTTGAGCTTTGTTGTTATGAAGGACCACGAATGTTTATTACCCTACAATAAACTTTACTTGCGTTTTTTGCGTTTTTCTTTGTTTTTGTCGGCCTGTTGCTCAGAAAGCTCTCCCATGAGTGTTTTGACACGTTTTTGACGATCTATATCAGCATTTCGCGTTTCCGACCATTTTTGCCGCGTTATGAATTCGCCATCTTTGCGTAATTCCCGTATCGCACCCTTTGCGATTTGTTAACGCAGTTTAAAGTTCTATTACCTTTTTCTCCCGTTTTAGTTGATAGGTTAGCTTGCTTGTTTCTCGCCTTTCCTTGACCGGATCAAACGAGTTCCTTCCGTGAAACCTGATTGACCTTTGCACCGGATGCTTTGCAGTTATATGTACACTTTGTCCAGTCGAGGTACATATGTCTTGATTGGAACAGCTTTCCGCTTCTGGAGTAGCATGTGTGAGCGACTGGTTACACATGCGCGTATGTTATCAACGATATCATGCTGAAGAGATACTAAGAACATCTGAAAATGTGAGCAATTGCGCATATGCTCAAGCACACCCATCTAATATACACCTCAATCGAAGGCGGGAGAAGATGAGAAGGAACTTTGTTCAAATGAAACTGAATAGGTGTAGCGATCGCATCAAAAGACTTTGATTCTGTATAAAGAGCAAGGAATCGCTTTATAAGCGACAGTCCCACACCGAAGACATTTAGCCTATCGCGGTATTATATTGTGCAACATTACAATTGCGATATACCGGAATGTGTCTGTCAGCTGCGATATAATGCGCAAGGATGGATCCGAAAATTGACGTAATGAAAGGCAGAGTGGAACTTGTAGTGTAGTTGCGGTGTGCGGTGCTTTTAGTTTAAACCAATCCATACCCATTAAGAGGTGCGAAATCTTAATACTGTGAAGCGCACATAGAAATACTTTCCAAAACCTGACACCTCTCGTTGCACTCGTACAAGGAGTTGTTTAGAAGGTTAAAGTTGTAAAGAATTGCAGTCAAGAAGTTTAAGGCTACAATAGTTATGCATCCTTACACACTACAACTGTACAAGAACCTTCAGGAGCGTATCGCCGAGATATCTGCATATGTTGGTATTGAAGTTCGGAAAGGAATAATCCGCCTAGAACGTCAAGCGGTTGTTGATAAGCATTCCACGACAGTAAACGTCCAATAAGAAGGACTGCACTATATGTGTTAACCGCGATGCTTTATCGCCGTGAAAAGTGCTTACGGTGTGGTGACCGGGTGTCGGAAGTCAGATACAGGGAACATGAGGGATAAAAGTCGCAAGTAAAGGCACGATTGTAGGAGTTGGTCTGTCAAGAGGTAAGTGATGTTCTCAATACAATAGCAACCGCTTGTAAGCAACTCGAAGCAGATGTTGTTTATGGATACCAACAACTTTTGCATAAACTGTGTAGCCACGTCGGGCAATTGACGTGCTAGTTCACAGATCATGGGTGTGACACTATCAATCATTGTAAAGTGGTTGTTTTGCGCAAGATGCCCAAAGTAGCGGAAAAGCACTTCGAAGAACGCCTGGGAGTCACGTTAGTAATAGTTGCAGTTCTAATTGCGTGTCACAGTAAGCTTTTTCAAATTTTCAGGTTGCAATGCTTTGTGATGGCTCGCAATTGTTCGCGCGATTACACAAAGAGTTTGCGATTGGTTATATTTCTAAAGGGTGTGAAACAGCATCACAATCGAGAAAAGCGATGCGCACCGATATGCTGTTGAGCCAATGCTGGAGATTGTCAGGAACTTTGAATACAAATGGTAGTTGCTCCTGATCGGATGCATTGGCTGCCTTTGCTACTAAGAAAACGCTCAGATAAGACAACATCCAACTTTGATCATACCACTCAGTTCTTTGTTGACTAAGAGTTTGCCGTCTTTGTAGCTTAGAGCAGCAACTTTCTCTTTTCGATCATCATCAGCTAGACGAAAATGCGTTAGTTGCCAATAAATCGGACACTTGCAGTAAACCATTCATGTCTTCAGCTGATGTGTGAACAAACAATGAGTTTCCTTTCATTCTCTTGTTACGTTCTTGCTATAAACGGTCTCTCTTGTGCGATGTGTGCCAAATGAAAACCTCGTTAGCCTTTAACTTTTCGGCATTTTCCATGGCAAGTTCTTCCAATGTCTTAAGTCGATCGCTCGCATGAGCCTTCATTCCATAATCTGCTCTAAGTAATGCCACAGACGAGTCGTATGGATCGTTCTATGCGAGTCGGTAAGGCATTTCAAATGTTCTTGAAAATACCGGAATGGCCAAGAATTCCTATCCAATCACGCAAGTCGCTCATGCAATAAACGGGTTACTTTTTCTTTGCTTAGCAACTGGTTCTTGATATTCTCAAACTTTAGATCAATGAGTGCCATTGTTTGATTTGCGTCTTCGCGTTCTACTTGGCGTTCGTGCTACAAAAAGCGTTGATAAAACCTGCGTTTTACTAAAGTTTCTTACCTTTGCTTTTTTGCTTTTTGCAATAATTTCTTCCATCACTTCGCGACGACTTTTCTACAAGAAACTCTTCACTAAAAGGGGCCACAAACTGCCCAAAGTACGAACCACCCCGTTCGCACCACCACCAAAATGCATATCGTTCACATATTGTGCGTTGAGATCTAGAGGACAAACTACTGAAGCGCACATGCACTTTAACACCTTCTTCTTTCTGCTCCAATGTCATTTCATCATCAGAGAAGTTCTCCATAGATGCAAGCGCTTGACCTGATCATTGTAGCAGTTGTGTAAGTCACAAAAAGTGCACCTACCCATATGTGTTAGCGGGTATTCGTTATCGGAAGAGTTGAGATTAAAAAGAGAAGCTTTCTTGAAATGGTTCCTTCTTTCCGAAGTGAAGCGTTGTTGCATCTTTTCATCGGTAGTCAAGTTTTTGTCCCTTTCACCAAAACGCTTGTCGAGAAACACATTGCGTTTATGTTGTCGGGTGTATTCTTTGAGGAGTGTTTTTTTTCTCTATCATCCGATAGAGTTCAAAATTTCCATAAGAAACAATCGCATCTACCAATTGGCTAGCACGCACTGTTGCGAGCACTCTGTTCCCACGTTCTCCTGTGAAGCTTCTTAAAAAGAATAAGAATAAAACTCACTAACCAGTTACTCTCCGATTGAGTACTTCATGTTTACGACGACTGACCTGCAAATCGAAAGGGTTTACGTTGGGCATTCGTTTCTTCTACTTTGATCAAGAATAAATTGTGTGTAAAAACGTGTCAGTCTTGATCGCCTCGTCGAATCGAATCAATCTAATTCCACCTCATCGAATCGAATCAAACTGACTCCACCTCATCGAATCGAATCAAACTGATTCCACCTTGATAAGATCCTTGTGGACTCTGAGTGATATAAAGCAATGGTGCGACGATGGACGCGAAAGACAAGTGCGATTAGTTGTTGTGGGAATAATAGAATGCACTTTTTTCAGAGAAGAAGGATTCAACTTTTATTAGCGTGGTTGTAGATGGACCCAATAAGATGGAAAAAGGTTGTTTTCGTTGGGTTCTCCTCAGCACTTGTGTATCACTTGTAGAACTCAAAGCAAAGCTTCGAAAAGAGCTCAAAGTATTGCAAAAGTAAGAATTCTATTTTTTGCATTTGCATTTTGAATTTGCAGACACGATTCGGAAAATTTCTTTGGAGAGGCTGTTGACAGTTCTGTTGCACCCAACTATTATACAGTTATCAAAGAACCTATCGATTTCAGGTGCGATACGCAAAAAGGAACATAGCCACTATTCATGTGCATGAATAGTAAAATCCATCGCAAAGTAGAGAGGGGACAGTACGCAACTCCAGAAGCTTTCAAAGGTGATGTCCTTCTTATGTGCAAAAATGCGATGGTGTACAATACTGCACGGAGTCATTGCTATAAAGCAGCAAAACGTCTCATTACAAAGTGTAACGAATTGATTGCCGATGAAGTTATACCTTCCGCCAAAACGTGCGATGACGAATTTCCAAAGTATGAAGAGACTTGTGAAGATCCTGAACCTGTCGCACCTCCCTCGTATGATGGTGTGCGCATACAATATAGAAAAAATGACATTGTTCGCTAGAAAAGACACCGGAAATGGAAAGCGAAGGAGAGTCCTTTCAAACGAAACAGCTCATCTTTGTGCACCGTACCCTACACTCTGATTGGTTTCCGAACCATCGTTTAGGAAAGCGATTCAAACCAGAAGGAATGACTAAAGAAGAATGCTCCTTGTCTACGGAGGAAGAGCCATGCTACAACTACCAGTCGCATGTACGGGAATCTACTTTTCGGTTGAATTCTTCTTCGTGAACCAACGTAACGTTTCGTAGAGAGTTGACTACCCCCTCATTTCACGTAGAAAAGTATTCCGACGATCCCAGACATGACAGTGATGAGGAACATGTACAAGAAGTGCTAAGTATGCACGGTTGCTACTGTGCCTTTGGTTGAATAACAGACATAACGGGTGAGTATCTCGGGAAACTGATACAAGCACAGCAAAAGCGCACCTCCAAGCGTCCAGCGGACGCCTTGTATGAAGAGAAGGCAATAGGTAAGGTGTAGTGGGTACATAGCGTACCGAGGGACTAAGGGAATGCTCACACAGCACGAGTAATCACGATGAACCTTGAGTATCTTGTCAACAAGACCACCCCGCAACAGTTGGTGCAGGCCATTGGACTGTGCGCTCGGTGTACTGTCGTCGAATAAAGTCCTTTATTCATTCAATTTTGCTGCAATTGAGTTGTCAAAAGTGCGAGGGTGACTTTTTTCTATGTACAGCCATAGTCACCTCAGCTCAGGACTTTTGTTGGAGAGCCAATAAACGATGAAAAAGAAACCGGACGCGCAAAGTGAGCCTGGGTTAAAACACGTCACTCCTTCGTATTCAATGCTAAAGTGTGGGTGTTTGTCTGCGATTATTAGCTATTACAGGTATTAATTGATGGAGTAAGTGAGTGTAGTTGCATAAGACCGTATCGGGGAGAGGATAGAGCTGAAGACTGTGATCGTATTCCCAATACACTGGTCGCGCATGCAATGGCATAGGACAAAGATGGGATTGGTCTAGAAGCGTTCGGACCATCTTTTCGAACCCAATGAAAGGGGAATGAAACCAAAACTTGTTAGCACACACACATACATGAACATGGAGATCATCACTGGGACGTAACACACTATGGCGTAGCATCTTAGAAACCAAGTCTTCGCGGAAAATCACTAATTCGTGTGCACAAAACCGTATTCTGTGACATCAATTACTCATCGAGAAAGACAAAGTATGAAAAGCACGCAACCTGCATGGGTTTGTGGCAAAAGTGATATTCTTAATGATGCCAGTAAGTGGGGAAACAAGTGAATGCGGAAGAGCTGGCCGGGGAAGAATATTGGCAGGACCAGGATCGTGCGGGCCAGGAACAAACACAAAGTGGCTCTTTTCACAAAGCAACGGGAACTTTGCTATAACATTTGCTAGCGCTTCAAAATGGGCTAAGCGTTGCTATACACATGAAGGAAAAAACGCGCTTACCTCGCAGTTCGGAGTACGGTCGATTCCCATAAGCTTCATAGGTGAAATTTCCGATGAAAACAAAAGCGTTAGGGATAATGTGCTCATATCCAGTAAAGAGTTTCTCTAGTTTATAAAGCACCTCTACACTAAGAAGGGATGGAAACACGACATGAGATGTACTTGCGCTTTATCCAGCCACACATCCGACAGAGTGACAACCATGACATCCTTGTCAATCTCCTTCATAGCGTGTGACGATTGCGTAACGTAGCATGAGTTGTACCTCACTACTCGTTATAAAGTTCCCGCCAAAGAAGTTGATTGTCTTGAAGAGATTTCTAACATTAATGGGTTGCGAAACGGTGCACACGCTAAATCACATTGTGCAACTATATACCGCGTTGTGAGGCGCAGTTCTGATGGTGGATGGCCTAGTACACACACGCGAAAGATGCCATCACAGTAGTAGCCCTGTATCAAAACGAAGCAGTTTTCCGCAAAAAACCCAGGAGTGGTTGTCTGGATGCGATGTGTGTTATGTCCATTGCATTACTGTTTCCGAAAGTTCCAATAACATAACTCCCGTAGTGTCTTCTAAGTACATGCGACCCTCCTCCAGTTGTGCGAGCATTCCAAAAAGAACGCTCATTGGACTATCATCGATGTGTTTCATACTGGAAAGATGACTGATTGTCGTCAACTGCGCGTTGCAGTTAAGGATTCTACACGTTATGAAGTTACCGTATAATGCGATGAACGTTGAAAGGAGGATATGCTAAAAAGCGCATTTCTCATAAGTCGCTGGTGGATAAGATTATAGCGTTCTCGAAAAATATTCGCTTTAGCTTCGCTGTTGCTTAAGAGACTACGCCTTGCATCACTTCTAAAGGCGTTAACCACTTTTACCGATGCTTACGGTACAAAACGCTTTCTGTCTTTGTCATAAATGTGTTTGGGCACCGAAAAGGCAGATATGACTTCGAGTAAGCACTCGTGAGGAACTGCGTGCTGCTGTTCAAGAAACCGCTCGACAGCTTTTCGTACACAAGCCTCGCTCAAGCAATCACTTTGAACTAAATTGTTGGTGTTATAGCTGTACACTGAAACACTCACAGTTCTCTATTATGGCGATGAGGCGCTCAACAAAGTGCGCTACTTCGTCATCGGTGCATAGTTTCTGTAAAGTAAAAAGTTGCGGGTGGAAGCAATAAAAAAAGGCCAACTAGCTCCTCAGCAATTCCTTGAAGATACTTATTAGCACTGCTTTTCAGTAAAAGGCCTATAGGAGCGGTAAGCAGTTGTACTGCTCACACACTCCTACCATGTCGTCGGAACGCCTTGAAAAGAGTACCCATTTTATTGTGCAAAGGGTGGGTACGCCAAGGGCGTCGTCAACGCTGCGTTTGCGAAAAGGGTAGTAAAGCGTCGATAGAGACTCGTCTTTTGCTAAAACACACTGTTAACCAACCACACTCGCCTTAGAGTACTTCCAGGCGTTCATAAAGCTCACAATGTTCTTCGTAGAAGTGATTGAAGATGCGAGACAACCGACGAGTCCATAAAGAGAAGCCCGCCTTATTACTAGCAGCTACTTGTTGACTGCAAGCTAGTCAACTGTGAGAATAGAGTCAGGCGACTAACTGCATAGGGAAGGTAATGGGATTATTCAAGTAACCGCTTGTTTGGTCGAGAAGGTGAAGAATATAGTTAAGAGCGTTGCATCTGCTACAAGTGGTGGAGCTATACCAGAAAAATGCGTTACTCGCGAGGAACAGCACCGTGGGCAGCACAAAGGATAATAGCCCCCTCTACACGCATTTGCTCACAATCGCATTCCTCAATGAGATGATGAGCGTAAAAGCTCAGTTCTTGACATATCTGTCTATGAACGAGATGAAAAGCGTTCCTTACAACCATAGTCAGACCTCAACTGATGCCACAACCAAGTCGTTTCGTCACAGTCACAAGCAACTGCAACGATTGCAGTCACATCATGACAATCCTTCTGAATGAGCTTCTGAATATACTTGCCTCTAGCGAATGAACACGCCTCTTAGGATAACGCACACCTCCTGTGCGACCAATTGTTCGCTCTCCATCACAATCCCCACAAATAACCAATCAAATTGATTTAATAGACAATAGGGACAAGTGAGAGCACACCTGGGGCTGTGCTAGTACATTCAAGAGCAATGTGAGTGAAGAGACGTAGAACATCATCTTCGGTGTTATCCAGTACAAACCGCTTTTTAGTAGCCCACACTAAACGTAAAAGCGAGCCTGTCTTCTTCTCAAGTGTCCAGGAAGCAACATGAGGGTCCTTGTTTACACAAATGCGTCCTTCCAACCCAAGAACGGCAACAAAGACATCGACTTCTCCTCGGAAAACACCGCTTACCACTCCATCCTGGTTGTATTCCATGAGTTATCCCATGGAACAAACGACGTACCACTATGAGAGGTTGCTTGCTGGCCTGAAGGAAGGCGTGTAGGTATATGTGTGTGCTTTTCGTTTGCGCATATTTAGCTTCCAGTTTCTTAATGTTGGAGTACACAGCGACTTCTGCAACTTTACGCGCACTTATTTCCAAGTCTTTATCGTCTATGGTGCATTAATGTTGTCAAGTCCAACGTGTGTATCCAGAAATCACCAACCAATGATTGCCGTGAGCATACGATGAGCCATGATATCGGGATATCTGCGGATAGGCGAAGTAAAGTGTGTATAAAGAGGCATTGCAAGCGCGTAATGGCTCAGAAGCTCTTCGTTTTCTACAAAGTAGGTAGGGTTTCTCATTGGGAGCGCTTGTACCATCTGTATCCATGTTCATTTGTTCCATAGCAGTCACCACTGCAACGATGGATGTTCCGTCGCAAGGCCGACTTAAAAGATCATGATTAGATAGTCGTGCTTTTGCAAGGCGAAGCCGTAGATCATGAAAATATTCTTGTAGCAATGTGTGGGTGATTATCGCAGTGACTAGTGTGTAGATCATTTTACCAAAAGCGGGGCAGGTGTACTTCGCCGTAGTCATTGCGCGTGCGAGTATATACTCAATCAACTCGATATCTTTACCGCTGCGTTTGCGATAGTCCACAATAATAGCCTATCGCTAGATGAGCACCCGTGAGACGATTGTTAAAATTCCTCCTTCACTTTAAAGTTATCTTTTTCTAAGCCGATTTCATGTGCTTCCAATAACTGCAATGTCCGTAGTAATTTTTTCTCTGTAGCATAACAGAATATTGTTATAATGCATATACATAAACATGAGGATAATTACCAGAAGGTTGACGATGTGCACGAAGTATTGCACGACCAGGAAACGCTTCTCGAAGCGTCTTAGCAACCGTCATGTTGGCGAGAAGCATAAATTCGCATACGAGTTGGTTTGCTTCTCTCTTTATTATAATTATCAGTAAGAAATTATCTTTGCACCTAACTTACTTTCTGTTCACTATGGAAAGCAATCGGCAATCCTCTCTCGTCGAGTGTGAAGCTTAGTTTAATGTTATTGAGTTGAAGCTGAGGAAAAAAGGGAAAATACGTACTGAGAGAGGGAGAAATTACCTCTCCGTTGTCTTGCCGCTTTTGCTTTAAACACTTTGCGAGACTATTCAAAGCGAGAATCGTCGCACCAATTTTTTGCGCAGTGTGGCCATTATGAATACAAAGGGATTCCAAATAACTACCTTTGGTAATAACGTTAGCATATTGTAAAGAGAAAGGATAAACTACTTGAATTGCTATCGATGACCTGTTGAGCATCCTCATAACTGAGCTTTACGCATGAGTTGATGATTCCCCTCCGAAACCAATGTTCCAAAACGTCACCTATCGTTGTATTGTTCCTGAAAATAAACTTTGAAGAATGCACCTTCTCGCGAAATTTTCCAGAAGACTGACAATGTCAACCGATCTTCACCCGCTTGTAACGAACAAAGTTTCGCGCACAGAATGTCGGGTAACTAGAAGGTCCAACAATAGTAAGGGAGTTGATGGGAAACTATAGAGAGAGGATGTGTGTTTCTACCATTGGAAATGTTTGTTGCACCAAGTACACCGTTGTTGATCGCATTGCAGCCTCCTTGTCAAGAGCACTATTTTCTTGAACGAAGAAGGAAACCTAACCAAAAGATTCGCATTGATTGTGGATTACCGACAAGAAAGGTTTTACATCCGCTATATGGACCCCGACAATAAAACAATCATCGGT
>JAQFYM010004981.1:0-14192 GCA_034694785.1 Agrenia bidenticulata
CTTCTTGGGTACCTATAGAAAAAATAAAACTGGTATATTTGGGGTATATTTTAGGCCCAAAAATATATACCAGTCTGATATATGTTCTGGCAGCCCTGATATGCAATATTGCAATATAAATGAGAACACAATTAATTTGATTTATATTTGCAATTTCGCTTGCAAATAAAGTGAAAAACTTTGCAAACAAAATGCACAAGTTTGCAAATTAAACACGAAACCCTGATTGCTTTTAGAAAGATAGAATTAAGCACGGAAATACTAATGGTTAATAAGTAAAAAAAAATTATTGATTTTTTGATACGTATATTTGTCCTAAATTTTATGGTCTTATTTATCAGGAAAAAAATACAAGTATATACAAACTACTACATTAGCCTTTATAACAATTTATTTTTTAAAATGTTATAAACGTCAATTAGGTACATATAAAGCACACATTTTGTTATAAATACACCACTGCATATCCATTTAATTCAATTATTTTCAAAGTGTTCGTTCGACCTAAAATATCGTGTAAATTTTATATTTTACAAACATTAAAAATAACTAAAAAAGGTTTGATTAGTAAAAAACAGATTTAACCTGTTAATTAAACTTTTAATATTGTAGTTACTTTTTCCATTACAGTTTATTTTATGGTTTAAAAATAAAAATTTACTTGGACAATTTAGAATACGGCATTTCTGCTGGGTAGTACCCAGGGGGGATATCCATGTAATCTGGGGAAGGGCTCGATTTTTTTTTTCGAAAAAGCTACCTGAAAAACAATCAGCTCTACAAAAAAGAAAAGAATAAGAATACAACAAAGTCAGTAGAATATGATATAAGTGAATCACAGCCAGAAATTCGTATAATCGTTTATTAGATTAAAGGAAATGTAGACTTTATATAAAACTTTTTTTTATATTAAAATATTTTCGTTTTTTATATATTAAAAGGGTTGTTTCATGCGTTAAATAGCAAAAACGCACATGACCTTTTTAGGTATCGTTCAAGCAAGCCAACAATTGATACATTTAACGATACAAAGACACTAAAAATCAGGTTCTTTTATTTTTAAATTCTACAAATTCCATATGCCATTCTTTTTATAAATATTAAAAACAACGTTATATAGTATAAAAAGTATAAAACTCCCATACGACTATAACAACAGTACTGCGCATAGCCAAATCAATGTCATCTGCACAGGCTATGCATTGGGACAACTGTCTTATTGATTGTAATGCTTTTGCGAGCATCAAGTTTTCCGATACAGCATGCGCGTTATTAAAGGTTGATTATTGTAAAAATAACGTATTTAAGTAAGTGCTTAAATATCATATCAGTTTCAGATATATTACAGGGGTTTTTTTTTTAAGAAAAAATATATAAACATTTTTGTATTAAAAAAATTAGTATTATTATTAATGGTTCCAAAACAATGACGTAGATATAAGGGGAAGGTGGGAGCTCGACCCACTCCTTTGAAAGAAAAAGTTGCGCCTGGATTATACGAGGTTCCTTTTTTGTGCTGAGATATTTTTGATTAAAATTAATGAAATAAAAAAATTTTTAGTTGAAAATTTTTGCAAAACAATAATTAAGATTTTGCCTTTCAAAAATCGTGTTTTTGTTTCATGTTTTCTATAAAACACTGACTAGCCCTGGGCATACGAAATTCCTGGCTACGCCACTGGTTCAATATGTCTAGAAGCCTCGGCCCGTGGCAAAACGCATTTTATAAGCATAAAACAGACTTGATTAAACGTCCCAAATATCAAAATAAAGCACAGAACAATACATGTAAAGGTTTTATGTTTTGGTAAATAATCATAGGAAACCGCAAAAAATCTAAAAAAAAAAATTATCCTATTTTACATGATTTTTAAGTATAGTAGATTATGTAAAATGTTAAAAAGTATAATAAAAGGAACATCATATACTGCAACCAAAACTAAAGTGTAATATTTTATATATTAATAGACCAGCTTTTTAGTGCCGCAGATCAAAAGACTAAATAGCCCAAAAATATCAGTTTACTACTACCCTATATTTAATGAGAAAATTCAACTGAAAAAACTAAACAAAGCCGTGTTTCTTTGTAAAATTTAGCATTTTTTTATATATCTTTAGGCGTCAAATTTCAATTATCGCGTTTAACAAATCAAAAAATGCCAAAAAAACCTAACAAAACTATTGATGCACCGAAGCCGAGCACTTATTTGACTCACTGTTATTCAGTTTCTAGATAATAGCATTCGGCATACTGCGTTTTGTAAAAGGGAAACGCCGAATATTCCTTATTATCGAGGTATGCCTTTTACGAGCGTATAGTGCATATGACGTAATATTGTGCTAGAAAGTAGTTTTGTATTGTAACTTACACAACTATGAATTAAAATAATCATTTAAAATTTATATTTTGCGACGAGCGCATCGTAAAAAAAATTAAAGTCACATATATCAAACATAAAAAAATATAGCTGTAGTTCTTTTTGCATATTTTTTACTTTCTTTTGCGACACAAAACGTTTTAAGAGCGGACCACTGCGTGTATCAATATAAATTACCTAGATTTTATATTATTTGAGAGTATTAACGGTTTACCAATATACATGTGGACAATATAGCGATTATAATCCCCTAAGACAAGGCTTAAAGGTATGTTTTTTTTCCCGGTTAGTTTTTTGGTTTTGTTGATTATAACTATTTATACTTGAATTTAATTTTAGAATACATTGCATGACAACTTTAAATGAGAGCAAACCGTCATAAAATACTCTTGTAAGGCATAAATGGCTATTGCCTTATACAAAGTAATTTTAGATATTTTAAAGCATTTAAAGCACTTTCATTTGCAAAAATACCAACTGGTTTGGTATAGAAAGCCGGCTTGACAGAACGCAAAATGCATCAACACTTTTGCAATATACTAAATTATATAAGAAAAGAATTCCTTTTTGTGTACATAATTTTAAGCTAAAAAAAGATATACGTAAAAAAATTTGCCTGAAGAGATTTTATTTAGCAATATTCGGTCAACATATGATATTTGGCCAAATGTCTGTCATTTGGCTTCGGCATACTGCATATCTGAAAACAACCGCTTGTGGCCATCGCTACAAAAAACGAATTAAATAAGCTTTAATATTTACTTATAGAAAAAAAACGTTAAAAAGCTTCATTGCTTCCAAATGTCTAGTTATATACTTTAAAATATTTTTTATACAAAGTTCTCTATTTACCCATACTGCAAATCATTTATTTTATTGAGTCTCTTAGAAATTCACAATGTGTAATTTATTACCAATACATAGACCTACCTTTTTACTTGATTTTGTGGACGTTACCTTTTTATATTTACTTAAAATTAACAGCTATACCCTAAAAAACGAAAAATGTTCAGCTTTACTGCAACTATAATACAATAGGCATGTCCAAGTCTATGTGTATGCACAATTGGCATTTTTGAACATATATATTACATGCTAATAATTATACATCTATATACACAAACTTATAGACAAGAAAATTTGTATATTTTATAATTTTTTTTCTTAAATGTTTAATGTTTTTTAAATATAATTAAAATTTATTTTAAAATACAAAATTTTAAGAGATAAAAAACTATCACATATAATTGCATGTTGACCAAAACTTATAATTTTGTGCGTACATACTTTACTAAACGTTAAAATTTCTGTGCAAGTATGTATATTAAATTTGTGTGTATTTTTATTTTTTATATTACTGTTTTAGATTACACGCACAACTTTCAAGCATAAAAAAACATTCCAAAACAGTATAAAATGATGCAGTACTTTTTTGTGTTTTTGTATTTGTAACTTATACGGTTTATTTATTTTTTTTTACAAATTAATAGTATGTATAAGCGAAATCTTGGAATCGCCTAATATAAGCAAAAAAGTCATTTCCACAATTGCAGGTTCTACTTTTTTGTTACAAATACATCGTAAATTGCAAGAAATAGAAAACTTTTTTTTGATGTTAATTTACATTTTAAAAAAGCATAGGCAGCCTGGTTTTATATAATTTTGTTTGTATTATTTTATGTGTAAAGTGATATTAGATGTATGTTATTCTAACTGTAAGAAATAAAAGTATACCAGGGATCATTTTTTATTTGTTTTTCGTGTAAAATCTAAATGCATACAACAATAATTTTTATATCTGATATTTTCAGTGTTAGTAAATGTCACGTGTTACACATGATCTATACAACAAATTAACTGTTAAATTGCGTATGCCTTTTTTAGACACATGCACGGTTATAGCTTTATATACATGTGGAAGTCGTATATTTTATCTAAATTTTAAAGGAAGTTTGGAAACCTTGCGCTTTCTGCATAAAAAATGCAGTTAGACGTTGTCTGCTTGTTCACGTAGAGTTTGCGGCTTTCGAAACATTTTTGTTTTTTTTTAGTTGAACACAAGTTAGTGTAAGCTATATAAAAACAATAAACAAAAAGAAGGAAACATAATTGCAAGAACATAATTTTTTTGTGCTAAGCTGCCCCATATTGTAGTCTAAAAAATACTATTTATTATGAAAAATTGTTTTTATAAAAAATTATGTAAAATAGCACAAATGCCATGTTAACGATTATAAAAAAAGTGTTACAAAACCCCGGTAATCCATCGAACCCTGGTTTTTATAATGCAAAAAAAACATTATTCAGACTATATTTTTGTTGAAAAACAACATACCCTTTTTTTGTTTAAAAGTCGCTTCGAAGCAGAAAAAATACAAAACTGTAGATAAAATTATATCAGCTACAGTAAGGTCGATTAGTAAAGTTATATTATTACTTGTTTGATAAACAGGCAAGTTATACTATATACAAGCATGGTACTTAAAAATTTTTACTGTGAGTTTGTGCTAGTCGCAAGGCAACTGTTTACGGCATTTTCTATCTTGCTGCTGTATTTTATAAACAACTACCAAAAAACTATTGTTTCATGCGGATCTGCTTTTATGCTTTTTTCAATGTAAGATATTTTATGCATTTTTTGGCCAAGTAAAGTTTTTGGTATGCTTTAATTTAGCGGTTGCGCTTAAATTGTGTTGCAAACAGCTCAAAACAAATTGTAGCTTGATAGACAAAAAAAAGAAATTTCAGCCGTGGACAAAAAATCTCACGACATTATTTTTTTTTCTATAACAAGCGTGCTAACTCAGTGTCACGTTTTGAATATGTAGCTAGATGTTTTTTTGTAACATTTACTGAATATAAATTTTTGCGTGTCTAAAAAAATGGTAACTTTACATGAGTATCAGAAAAGCCTCTGGTTGCAATCTGCAAAATTTCTTTACGTAAGTAACGAACTTTACTTATTGCCCACATTACTAGTTTACATAAATAAGAAACAAAAATCAATTGCGGCAAATATAAACTGACCGAATGCAAAAATAAGCTCAGATAAAATTTTTAAGTCACGTTGTTAATTGTTTAAATACAAAAGTAAACACTTTTTTACAACGAAAAAAATTTTTATAAAACAAAAAAAAACGTATAAAAATGGTTTTTTTCGTATTTCCAACCCCCGTCCATACACTCGAATTTTTAATGTGTTAGAAAACATGTAATGCACACATGCAATTGCCTGCTGAAAATATAATTATGTATAAGCATATAAGAAAAAATATCACAGCAAGATACGCTAAAATGTTGTGTCTCAAGCTATTGTGTTTTTTTGAACAGGTGCTGATGCTTATTGCTTTTAGATTATATAATTTTGTCTTTTTTTACGCTCAACTTGCTATTTATAGCATTATTTTAATTTATCACATGTATAATTCTGGTTTTTTTGCAGTATTGGAAACGCTTTACAAAGCGTTTTAATTTGGGAATTAAAGTTTTTTTTTTGCGTTTATTAGCCTAATTTATTTGAAACGTCTAATGCATGTATGATTAATATCCTAATTGCAGTTTGATATTTTAATTCTGCTTTAAAAAAAAATCAACAGTGGCGGAGGTAGGGCGAACGCGCTCGGCTCCTCGTCCAATTCTTGGTCACAAAGTCAATATGGACGGCTTGAGGCTCTGTGAGCCTTCGTTCCGTTATATCACTCCTGGTGGTACCTATATTACGGGGTGTAGTACCCTTATAAAAATATGTGAGAAACAGGATGAAAACCAAAGTATATTTTTAGAGTTGTAAATTATTGAAAAAAAAAATAAACTTACTTCTTGGGTTTTATCTAAAGAAAAAATAATTTAACGGTATTTACGGTATTTGTAGTATGTTACATATCAAACGTTGTGTTTATGTGGTGAAATATCCAGTATCGCTATTTTAAAAATTTTTTTTAGGCAGTTTAGATATATTATTAAGATTATGTCTGCATATTAGAGTTCTACATTTCTTACATTGGCCTCAATGCGTAATTATATGGCCTTATTTTATAGGCGGATTTATGTATGGGCGCTCGGGGCGCTGGCCAAGGGGCCGTGCATATTTAGGGGCCCCAAAAAAAAAAATCGGAAACAGACCACATTAAATTTATTCGGGTTACACGTATAATATGCATCTTATCATACGACGTACAGAATAAAACTATTTTTTAGACCCAAAATCATTATACAAAAATTATACATATTAATGAGTTTATAGATAGTACATATTGATTTTGTGTACAGAAAAAGGCGTTAGTCAAGTTTTTTTTTGAATTTTGTACACGTTTCTGTTAAGTTTAAAAACTAACTAATCTCTGGCTGTGTACGCTGATTTTGCATTATTTTGATTTATAAAAAAAAACTTAGCATTTATCAGCAATAAGTAATATAAAAAAACAACAGCATTTGCAGACAAAGAGATATCATATCAAACCAACAAACATCTACATATTTTTATAACAAAAAATACATAGAAATTTATAAATATATATTTTTGGCAGTTTTAGTATTGATTCTGTTACATTTAATCGTGTGTATGTTGTAGGCTTAATAAAAACTGGGGTTTTACTGGATGCACAGATTTGGTGCATTATCCGGGGTCTTATTATGTTTCTATATTGTTTTGTTTTCATTTTAACTGGTTGTCTGGTTTTTTAAGTAGTTTGCCTTGTTTTGCGATATGATTGGTTTTGTTAGGTTTTTTTGGAACAAAATAAAAGTTCATCCTTAACATTATATAGCAGTTTTGTTGTTATATTGAATATTTTATTGCAAATTCTGTTTTTATTTATACTTGCGGCCAGATGACGACTAAAAGGGGCATTGGAAGAATTGGCCAGGGATCCTTTAACAAAAAGAATGTATTTTCGGATTTTTTTTGTTAGACAAGCGCTTAGAAAGAGCAATAATAAATTTTGTAGAGGGCTTTTTTTTACAGTTATACATGCGTTTTTTTTATAGAAATTAAAAAACGTCATTTAAACCTTATTTTATCTTTTTTTTGCATACTTAAGTGTAACCATATTCCTGTACTGCGTGCGGCGTATTTATATGTGTGAAGATGACTGTATTTCTTGTAATAAATTTTCCGTTCTGTAATTTTTACAATTTTAGTATTTGGTATTTGTATTTATGCAGTTATTTTGTATTGTATAGTCCACAATACGGTGTTTTGTGTTTTTTTTGGTATCCATCATTTGCGACTTAGTGTTTAACAGAGTCTAAATTGTAGATTTTCGCTTAACCATAATACGGGTGTGTATAATTGTAAAAAATAAAACTTTAGCAAAATATAACATGATTTGCTGACAAATTGCTACATAAAAAACATGATCATTGGCAAAATTACAACATAACAAGGGCTATTTGGGCATTTTTACGACCCTAGTTTTCATTGTTTGTCTATTGCAATGAAAAAGTATATTATAGTTACTTGTTACTTATCCTCTTTTATTTGTATAGAGCTTTTTGCAAAAGAAAGTACGTTTACGGCGCAAAAAATATATTACTTAAACTGAATATTAAATATATGCTTTTAGTTTTAAAAATTTTTAAGAAACAATTTTAAATGCCTTGTTTAAAGCTTTCTACAGCCTTGTATTTGTATTCGAATACAGGTCCATTGCATAAATCGGGTTGTAGTTTTGTAAAAGAAGACTCGATAAACAACATAATATACATTTTTTCTAAAACCCAAAAAAAAATTAAAATCAAATTTTATTTGCAAAAAAATTTTGCGCCAGGAGCCCCCAGATTCCTAGATCCGCCTCTGCTTATATTTTATTTTGGTTGTTAAAAAGGGGTTATACTCTTTTTTTACAAAATATAAATAATTTAAATGTATGATTAAAAATATAAATTTATGTCAACGATTATGTAGACAGTGGAGGTTTCAAATCAACGGGTCTCAGATATGTAAGATTGCGTAAATACAAAATTTTTTAACCTTGAAATTAATGAGTCCCACATGGGATAAAAATCCCGTGTCGTGGTTGACTCTATGAATCTGCTCAAAAAACAACGGGTTTTACATTATAATGTATTTTTTATGTAGTAAATATATTTTAAAATGGTATTGTGTTATTTACATTACTTTATAAACCACAAAAATATTTTATTCTATACATAAAAAGATTTCACGCTAAAAAAACACAAAAGAAGGCTTTATCTGTAGTATTGAACCAAATGAACATCGTTGTAAGCAAAATGCGCTGCATATTATCACAACTCTCATACATGGTCATATTCTTATGCTATTAGGGATAAATATATACCATAATTGTTCTTTAAGAAAAAAATGTAAATTTACAAAGAACAACTTTTTACATCCTGATACCTTTTTGCTATTAACCTTCTAAAAAACAAGTTCAACCTCTTCTTAAAAGGCATAATTATTCGTTGGTCTTTAAAAGGTAGCCTTAAAGCTTTTGTTGGATAATCACAAATGAAATTCTATCTAATTCGGTATTAGAGGATGCTACTTTTTACGTTATAAAGGGGTCTAACCGGCAATTAGATGGGGTTGTTTTTTTATAATTCTTTGATGAGATATAACAGTTTTTTGATAAATGAAATGATAGAAGAATTGCCTGCATTTTAAAATGTATTTTATTTTATTTTTATACTAGTTTTGGTTTTTTTTTTGATTTTGTTGTTTTTATCCTGTGATTGGTTTTCTTTACTTTATAATATGTATAAATGATAAACAACCATTTGCATTTTAGTATTCTTTATTACCAATAAATTAGATAACATGCAATTAAAAACATACGTAAATGCTTTTTTTTGTGCTGGCTTTTTCGCATATCTGCTAAAAAATGCTGGACATATTATAAATAACACTGTCATATTTTAGAAAGTCCATGCGTTTTTTAAAAAGATCTGCATGATTAAATTTGTTTTAAATAATAAAATTACAAGAAAAAGAAACCTCAAACATTTAAAGGCATTTAAAATGTACATAGTTCAACAAAAACATAAAAATAGAATTTTATACACCTTTACACAGAAGTGAACATTGTATAAAAAAATTATTTGCTAAGTATACTGACTGAAAAAGTAATAATTATGTTGATTTTATATTGATTATGAGATGTATTTCAATATTACGTTTACTGCTAGACCTTTGTGTATAAAAAATATGGAACCCACAATAGCCATAATAAAAAAAACAATTACTGTCGTAAAATATGGTCATGCCATAATAGCAAGCCCTGATTAGAAGTTTAAATGCATTTTGTTTTTACGATTTCTCAATATTCACGAATAACACAGTTTTTTTATAAGACCATGGGTACAAGGTAAATTAACAAACAGAATACTAAAAAACTGTACGTGTCTTCTACAAAATTTATACAGCATACTTACTTTTTTTGACATTATTGATGTTTTTTTGTCTAATGTCTTTATTGAATAACTATGTTATTCTTAAATATGTTAGATAATTATGAGGCCTATGAACGTACGAAAACTACAAAAAAACTTATAAAAAAATTTGCACAATAATAATATAATTTAGGGTTCGTATAAGTCTTTACATAAAATATATGTTTTACCTAAAAATTATTTGTAGTAGAGTCAATAAACCCCAAAAATTTGTCTATTGAGTCCCAGAAAGCAAACTTATTCCCCTTTGTATAAGAAACCGCAAGTTACTGTACAAACTAAGTAATTTATACATTATGTTTTTATTGTATCTTAGTTAATGATCTTTTAATTAGTAATATTTGAATATATAAAAATATATAAAAGATATAAAAATAAAATTTTAAACGAATATATTGATTTTTCTGTTTTTTACAAGATTTTTGCGATATTTTGTCAATAATTTAGATTCTGAGAAAGAAAACATTGAATTTTTTTGATTTTGAGCAAATCTAATACAAATATGTATTGACAAAAACATATTTTTGCAGGAAAAAATATTATTTCTGGGAAAAACATATGTAGACCGGATGCGAATCATGACTCTTATGGGCCTGTGAAAAAAAGATTATAAAGGGCCCATTTTTTTCTATCTGTTTTTTTTTATAAAAAACGAATTATTTTTTTTTTGTATTAACGAAGTTGTTGCGTGTTTGATTTTGCGATTTCTGGTTATCAATCTCATACTATAATTGATTTATAGAAATATCCTTAAATAATTGAATATAGTATTCAACGATAATAGAAGTCCAGATTGCCTTTTGAATAACAGTTGTAGTTTTTGTAATATAAAAAGTATTATTAGCGTTTTAAAAACTCACATGGCATGTTTAGTATTTTATAATTACATTTTTTTACGTTTTACAAAGTACTGACCACGTGATGGAACATATTTGTCATCGGTATTGTGTATTATGTAGTTTTTATTTATTATTTTGTATTATAACTAGCATCCCTTTACAAAACAAACCCCCCCCCCTTTTTGTGTATGATTTATCAAAAGTATTTTTTTGGTTTGCTTAAAAAACTCATGCTATTAAAATGCTAGATAACCTATATATTTAACTGTATTTCAAGACCCGTTATTAATGAAAAAAATAAACACGCGGAAAACCAATACTGGCAAAAAAGAAACGTACCATTTTTGTTTGTTCTGTACTGTTATAACTAGTAGCGGATCATCAAAGCAGTAAAAGAAAGCCATAAACACATTTTTTTGCTACGCAAATAATAGCATATAGTAGCAAAAAATCAAAAAGCGCATTTTGCATTAAAATTTTGGAATTTTTTGCGTTTTTAAATGCATTTGCACAAAAAACATACAAAAAAAGCCCTTGTAATAATGAGGCTCACGGAGCAATGTTATTTTTGTCTCGAGCAAGATATGCTACTGTATAGACCCAGCCAATTTTATCATTATTGTGCATTATTTTTTTGGACATTTTTTATGTTTTTAGACGTTTTTAGGACTGCATAATTCGTAACCTTAGATATCGTACAAATAAAAAAACAGTCATACATTAAAAAGTAAAAACATGGCTATTTCATCTAAATTTCTGATAAAGATTATAAGATTGCAATTCATGAACATATAGAGTTTATTAACATAATTAGAAGGATTTTAATGCGCCCAACTTTTAATGTACTGTTTTTTAAAAGTTTCTGCATCAGGTTGACATGTGGTAAGATTGTTTTCCAGCGTAAAGCGATTTTAAAAAGCAAATGATTCTGTATATTTTATACAGCCCTTTTTTTTGCTAAAATAAAACATTTACATCATGTGTATAAATCTGGGCACATATGGATGTTTAACAGTTTAAATATTATAAGATGCGCATAAATCTTAGTTTCGTTTTTTTTATATCTCATTACTTTCCAGCGCTTACTAACGATGATTTTGTGTTTTTTTCACGAAATCGTATAACAAGATGGCATAGCAAACTTATCGCTTGCTATTCCGCAAAAAAAACTACTTAAGTAAATTAATTTTACTTATAAAGATGTTTATCTAAAAAAACCTCTTTTCGAGGGACTATATAGTAAAATCTTTATAGAAAATATTTTCTGTCTCTTGAAAGGTACTACTAAAAAAAGGAAAAAAAAAAACACTAATTTTTCTTTTTATTGATGTGTTTTTTTAGTGGCATTGATTTACACTACAATTTAAATTTATTTTGGGATATGACGGGATCCCATTTTTTATAACATGATGTCCCATATGGGATTGGGATGAGATGGGTGCACAAGTAAATTTTTATTATAGGATAGGGATCCCATTTTTACATTTTTTAGGTAATGAACTTGACATGCAACATTAATACATAATAAAGTAGAACGGGTTGTACTAGATCTTTAATATCTATAACAAATTTGTTTGTTCCATTAGTGTTTCTGCATTTACAAGATGCATTTTCGTGTGCATGGTGCATTTACTTAAGGATGGCAACTGTCTGAACCGTACGTAAAATAGTTAAAATGTCATCAACTCAAAACGAACCACAAAAAATATAAAAAATATTGTTGTGTTTGCACTTTTATTTTTTTCTCGCCGACTATTGCGAGAAAAACATTTACTTTGTAATAAAAAATCCCAATATAAAAACATAAAGTAGTTTATTCAATGTTTAAATCCGAAAATTAATTGAGGCTTTTACCGTTTTTTATTATCTATAGAGATTAGACTATAGTGAAATATCAGACCAGTAATCGACTTTTTTTTTATTTTTAAAATTTTCTCTATAGAAAAAATAACTATAGAAAAATTCACTAAAGCATAAAAAAAATGTTACACGATTATTATATACATATTACAACATAAAAATCGCATGTAATATCCTTTTTTTGCATATAACGATTTTAATTGTCTTTTTATCAAAGTATGTTACTATATCAACCATTCACTATAAAAGTTTTTTTTTTATACATCTATGAATTCTCCAAAGATATTTCACTATAGTGAAAAATTTTTTGTTCTAATTTTTTTTGCAATCACTATAGAGAATTTTACATCACCGAATTGCCCTGGGCTTTTTTACCGTAGCAGTCCACCATTAGCGTGCCCAGGGGTGGGAAGGGAGGGGGGTCCACCCCCCCCCTTCGGAAAAATTTTTACGCCTGAATTCAAGGGGGGGTCTTTTTTTTGTGCAGAGATTTTTTTAATTTTAGAAATCCAAATAAAAAATTTTTAATACCAATTTTTTCAAAAAAAAATAATGGTTAAAACATCCATAAATTATGTTTTTGCGCCCTTTTTTAAAAAAATACAGACTACCTCCTTGTACAAAAATTCCTAGGCACGGCACTGCAGTCCACTAAAAAGACAAAAACGAAACAAACCTTTATAAACTTAAATCCTAATCTCTTGTATATATGTAAAAATTTTAGATTTCAAAATATGTTGATAAACTGTTTTTTGTGGGTTAAAAAGTTTAAATTAATTTTTTGGTTGATAAAATTTGCATTTTAATTTTATGGGCATCGCACGAAAATATAACTATATAATACTCATTCTTATATGATAAAGAATTTTTTTTACGCTAAAAATAGAAATAAAAATAAAAACAACTAAATATGTAAATATAGCCATGGATAAATACTTTTAAATTAACATATGAAGTACAACTATATCTTTAGATATAATTTTAATGCATTTTATCAATATATAAAAAAGGTCTTAGCATTTTTTTTTGAGTCAATAAGTTACATTTCTTAAAAATTTATTCCAAAAATTTTTATGCTCTATGCTTATAGCTCTACGCTTACGTTGTTATGGTTTTTAATGCGCCACTTAATAGCAATACAACTTCAAAAAATGGCCATAAGTGACTTTTACAGTATATATTAATCCATCAATTTTTTGTGATTTTTGGCGCAAATAAAATTAAAAATTTTTTTGTGGTTATAACTATGAACTTTATACGGTTAACACGTAGTCAACAATTTAAATTTAAAAAAATAGTACTTATGTATACATTTGCAAAGCAATAGTTTCTGAAAAATCTTTACAGTGATCAATATATAAGTAATTATCTTTATAAACATTAAATTCGTTTAATAAATTAAAGGCGTCTAAAGTAACCTTCACGAGTAGACAATACTACAAACTATAGCTTTGTATGACATTCAAATAGAGGTAAATTTAGGGTACATTCCATATTTTACCCATAGGACAT
Source organism: Agrenia bidenticulata (assembly GCA_034694785.1). Classification (NCBI taxonomy): domain Eukaryota; kingdom Metazoa; phylum Arthropoda; class Collembola; order Entomobryomorpha; family Isotomidae; genus Agrenia; species Agrenia bidenticulata. The sequence continues at coordinate 14,000 of JAQFYM010004981.1, forward strand.
TTTTGCCCCTAAAATAATAAAGGGTAAATTACTATAGGTAAAATTTTATCCATAGGTAAATTACCCATGGTTCCAAAGTATAAAACTTACCATGATATTTTTTTACCTATGATTCCAAATCTTGTTTACCTATGGTAACTTTTTGCCAATGATAAGCTACAATGGGTAAAATATGTCCTATGGTAAAAGTTTC
>JAQFYM010004982.1:0-14191 GCA_034694785.1 Agrenia bidenticulata
GTCATTATGTCATTTTTATATATTGGTATATATACATAATTAAAACGCTGTTAATTTTCTGTATTTATATATTCTAATTTCTAGTCATAATTATCACATGTCAAATGGGCAAAATTTCTCAATAACCATTTTATTTTATAACAAATGTTTATATTGACATTTTTGCGATTTTTTATAAAAAGTGGGCGCAATCTTCCGGTCACGACAAAAAAATTAAATTACACATTTTATACAAATAAAAATTTATATGAGTTCTTTTTTTTTGCATTTTACATATTATACGTGCATTTTAATATTATTTATGTTTGATTAAACTGTAGATTATTGTAAATCCACTTGAACCTTTTTTTTTTTGCCCAATGAAAAATTACACGTAGTCTAACCATAAATCTTAAGTTATATATCTTCTAGATTGGGATTTCCAAACTTATTGGTCAACTTACCCTTGCTTTTTTTACAAAAAGGCGCGTAAAACTTACAAGAAAAAGTTTATAAAAGCAAAAATTTGCAATTTTTGAAAATTTTTCCTTTTTTGTAAAATTTTATAATGAAAGATAATAAGGTAACTACATGTTTTTCACTATTGACATGTCATTTTATGAGGTTATAAAGTATTTCACGTTAAAAAAACAAAAAAATCACTTTTATATTTACTACGATATAATTGTTTTTTTTAAACACTAAAATTCGAGGCGGCCTTTTTCTTATGTAATCTAAACTAAAGTAATCCTTTGAAAATTAATAGAGCTACAGACCATACAGAGTACAAAGTTAAAAAAAACCGTAACAGTATTTCTATAGTTACCGTTAACGGTTTTTTTAATCACGGCTCAAATTTGTACTTTGTGTAATTTTTATAATGTTTTCTATGGTTTTTTACACTTAAATCTGCTCATTAGCGTTCTCATGTTGTATTCATTTACACTTTTTCTATTTGTTGTACATACAAAGTATATAAAATTTGACAGAACCGTCAATTTTTTGTTTGTTTTGTTGAAGCTTAAAAACAAGCTTTTAAAAACAAATAGGCTTACGCAATACACTCACAAAGATACGAACGACAAAAGCAATATAGTATTTTTTATAAGATAGAAAAAGAATCCAGAAAAGTTTTTTATCCCCGTTTACCAATTCTTTATAAAGTTCAAATGCTCAAAATAATACAAATAGTTCAAAACCAGCATTGTATGTAAATTTATGTAATGTGTCTTATAAGATATCTGAGAATTACAAAAAGCAGACACAATGCTGTGGGATTTTTCATATAATGCTTTTTGAAGCCCTCATTTGCGGTTTTTTTCTAAAGTGGTTTTTTATATGGTATATTTTATAGAAAGTTTTTGTTTTGTTTTGCGACGCTGGTTCATTTTTTTTACAGATCAAAAACACTTACAAAGCTAATTTGATATATATTAGATAAGCTTTTAGGCCATTTTTATTGCACAATATATGTATTAGATAAAACTTTTGCTGTTTTTAAAAAATGTTGTTTTTTATAAAGGGAAACTAGAAATATTATTGGGTGCATAAAACAATCCTACCAAAATATTTCCAGTGTAAAGACTGTCTGTTTTATGTGAATATTTATATACAAACAAACCTAATTAACAATAAAACACGTATTTTGGCTGTATAAAAAGACTAAAGACTACACTTGTCTGTAATTTGTAGGTTATAAAAAAGTAAATAGCAGGAAGTGTGTAAAATTAAGACTATTTTGCATTTTTTTTTGTATTGCATAGATTTGTCATGTTTTCATAGTAAGTATTTTTACCGGGTTTACTTTTTATTTACGTATGCGTATATATATTTACTTAAGATTTTGTATAATCAAAAAACATAATATCCAGTGGCGGAATAGCAAAATTGGGGGCCCGGGGGCACTTTTTTGTTGCGGGGACCCTCTCTATAAATTTATAGATTTGTGTAAAATATGTGGATTATTCATAGCTCAGTTTTACTTGTCTTATTTTCCTAATGCAGATCTAGATGTTATAACATTTTTAAAAAATCAAAACTAATTTTAATAAGTAAAGTAAGCATGATAGCATGACACTTTGGTGGTTAATGATTTAAATTGGCTTTACTTTTTTAATTTCATGGATTATAATATGATAAAAAGTTGGAAATACTTTTTCCATATATATATTTAATGCTTCTTTTCTTAAAAAAGTATAGACTTTGGTCTTTTTATTTATTTGTTACTTTGCTTATTAAAGACGTGTATTACCTTACGCTTATGTGTTTTTTTTTTTGCATAATGCAAAAATCGATTGGCAGAGAGTTCAATGATTTGCCTATAAAAATGAGGGGTGGTCAACTCGCCAAAAAAAGGTAAATTAAGGCAGTCTTATGAAAATCAATAGTAAAAAAACCAAAAAATACATTTTTTGCATTAATATGTGTACAATGCTGTTCTATTAACTATAAATACATGTATTTTTATTTTTTGTATTTTTTATAAGCACTGCCACCCCCATCCTTACTTTTACCCAACGGCAATTTTACACTTTTTTTGCTTTTTTGTATTTAGTTTTTATGTTTGTGTTATTTTTTCGTTATATTTGGTGACTAAACGAGCTTGTTCTTGTTTTTAATGTTTTTTTTAGTTTAGCAAGTTATCCCGTTGTCTTTTTATCTTTGACTTTTTATGATACATACAGTTGAATTTATTTTACGCACTATACAATGATTCTGAGAACATTTCATGTTTTGTTTTTTTTTGATACTGTGTCCAACTATTGCGTTTTATTTACAATTGGCGAGTTGTGTACCCTTCTGTATATTTTGTTTTTGGGTCTAGATCTGTACTACCTTTACAGCGTGATGATTTTTTGCGCATAGTAAAATAGATAACAAAATAACTAAAAAAAATAATGCTTATAATATTCTTTTACCAATACAAAAAGTATGATAACGTCGATTATAATAAAAAGTTTATAATGTGCTGATTCTTAAGCAAAAAACGATCAATTAAACATATAATTGATTTTTTTACCGTTGTGGGTTAGTGGATACAGCCAGTCAAATGCATATTGTGCTTAAAAGTTATTATAATTTTAAGATGTTGTTATATTGTATTTTACAAAAAACAGTTTTTTAAGACTTATGTAAAGTTAATGTCTATTTATTTTAAGGCTCAGCCCAAATTACTGCATGATGTCTAATGTTTTTTAAATTGTAAAAAATACAATATAAATCACACAACGTCTTTCTTACATAGTCTTTTTACACCATGCATTATTACCAGACTTACTCAAAAAAAGACTTTTAATTTTACATTCGATAAAATCCAATAAACAGGAAAACCAGATAACCCTTTTTCAGTATTTAAAATTTGTTCTAAATAAGTATTAGTATTGTTGTCGTCAATCAATAAAAATATTTATAAATTGTTATAGCCGTTTAACAGACAAATATATATTTTTTTCTTAGGCGCTTTAAAAGCTTCAATACTTTACAATGACGTACATTTTTTTAAAATAAAATCAACATAGTCCTTCATTTTTACACTGCAAACTAACAAACCTAATCAACAGTGTAAAATTTTATAGTCAAACTAGGGTTTTACATGTAGCTTACGAAAAAAAATTACTGAAAACAGAGCCATTTTAGAAAAGGTTAATAAGGCAAATCCATAAGATCGTAAACGTTTTTTTTAGTGTTTTCAATGTCAAGTTTTTGGACATTACTAGGTATTTTATTATACATACGCTGCTGCAACGTTCTATTGTTTATTGCTTTTTTTTAATACTTGTGTTTTTTACCGTTTTTTGAATTTTGCTGGAATAAGAAACAGCTTTTTTTTTGATAACCAGAGTAATTTACACATACCAATACAGCTTTAGAAAGACTTTATTTTACAGTTTTCCTATAATATTGTTATAGTAAACCGACTAATGCAAAACAAAATTCAAGCATATTAAAATATTTCTGATTATCTTATAAATAAATATAAATAGCAATCTCATTTTTAAATTTCAATATTGGGAAATGTTTTCTCTTGATGTAAGTATATACGAAAAGTAATATTTTTATTTTTTGGGCCCCCCGAGCTAGGGGCCCGGGGGCACATGCCCCCAGTGAGCCCCTTGATCCGCCCCTTAAAATATCCGATACTCATATTAAACTAAGTGCAAAAAATTATAATTAATATCTCAAAATCAATAGAACGAGTATAGTACATTAGTAGAAACGCAATTATAAAAAAGGAAGTGAATAGCAGCTAAAAAAAAGCTTGCGTGCAAAAAATAACATGTAAGTTAAGCACGCAGCAATACGCCAGGTAAAAAATATATAGCACGGTTATTATACACAGGTCATGCATAAAAAGAAGTAAGAGTTGTAGTATGCGTAAAATGTTGCTTTCTACAAAAATAGGTACAGCTTTTGGAAGATCCGGTGAAATTCTTTTGCTTTCTTAATAAAAGGCATAAAGGTATCTATATATTTATATATTTGTTTCTTATATTTTTCCCATTCATCATTGATTTTTGAATATGTTTTTCATATAATCCTTTATTATCATATTATCATCTTTTCTAAATTAAATCAATGCACAACTTTTTTTGTACTAACAAAAAACACTAAAAATATGTAGAAACTTTGTTCTCTCTATTGCGCAGGTCAAAATTAGACATTGATATAATAACGCTGTTCGTAAGTTGTTTTTGTAGATGGAAACGCATAATTTCTTTGTTTTCGATCCAGCAGCAGCTACAACGATAAAGTGCAAAATCATGTTGTAAATTGCGCAAGTAAATTATATATATTTCATCTTGTGTAAACTAAATGCCTGTATTTTATTTGTACATATTCCTTTACTTTATATTATATACAACAGCGTATTTTTGAATTAAGGAGACAATATGAAACAGGTCTTGTTCTGGACATAAAAAAAGCATGTTTTTGTATTAAAACGGAACAGTTATATAAAAACCATATAAAATGGTCGATTTTTGTCATTTTATGTTTTACTCATATTACGCGTTTTTGTAATATAATAAATAAAAATCAGAAATTGTCACAAAATGTATAATTCGCTAAAAACAAGAAACTTGTTACTGGCAAAAAAAACAAACCAATGAAATGGATTGCGACAGAACCTCCGCAGGGAATTTTGTATGTCTTTGCAAGTGGATTAGTTTACAAAAATTGTCAACATTTTTGACAACATACTAGCGTTTAAACAAATTCTTAAAGTCAATAACGCTAATTAGATAAATTTTTTATATTGTTACGAGTATAAAATTAGGCAAAAAGTTTTATTAAAATATGACTAAAAACAGATGATGCTGTTTAGGTTTATTGTTCGTTTACTGCGTAAACAATTTTTATTGTTGTTGTACGACATAATTTCTTCTTTTGCAGCAAAACATTTAGTTTAACGAATTATTAGATGCGTTTTTTATTCGAAATTACATAAAAAAAATTTTTGTTTTCTTCAAACTACATTTAAATGTAATAAAAGGGGTTTCAAACAGAACAACGCACTCTACGAACAACTAGTTAAATTTTGCTGTGCAGAAACAAGTGCAAATTAGCCGATTTGTGTTACAAAAATTTTTTGAAAGCAGCGTAAGGTATATTATATGTAGTATTTTTCATTTTGTGTCCTTGTGACCGTAACCATAAAAAAAAACAAAGTAAACTTCCGCATACTTTGTGGGTACCTATTTTTAAATGTTCCTACCATACTCGTAATGATTATTTTTTTCAAAGTAATATATTAAAAACCAAAAAAAAATATCGGTTTTTTTAAGATAGAATTGTAGCAATTCATACTATGGTAAAGTAAAATGTTTAGTTTAAATAATCCAGTAGATAATTTACTAAAGGTAAAACGTAGGACTATACTCTTTACGGATAATCTATTTTTTACACTATATACTAGTCTTTTATTAAAAATCCTTACAAATTTTTGAGATAATGTAAACGCGATGAGTATACAATCAACCTTTTTTTTATATTGTACACTGAGATTTTACTTTTTATTTATTATAAAAAAACAGTTCGATTGTAAACAATAAAAAGATGTTTGCAAAATATTTATTCCGTGTAAATTTCATTTTTTGTATTAGCTGCGTACCTGCAAAAGTATTTCGTAAACCTGTTCTGAGTCGCCGTACTATAGTGCAAGAACAGCTGAGCTAGTTTTTCTAAAATCAGCCTTTTTTATTCGTTCATTTTTTTTTAATACAAATTTTTTGCATTTTTGATACTCGGATGTCATTATTTTGTACCTCGTTAGACACCATTTGTTTATCAAAATGAGAAATTATTTACCTCTGTAAGACAAAGCTGCTAAATGATGTATCAAAATGTTTGTTTTTTATCTATAGCAATTTATACGGCTTTAGACCTACAATACCGATCTTTTTACTATCAAAAACTGCATAAAAATACGCAAAAAAAGGTATTTTTTCGGAAGCCTGAATAATAAATGCAACATTACAGTATTGTGTACGAGAAAGTTGACGTATTAATCTTTGTAAACATTACCAGCAATGAAAAGTGTAGCTCAGTTCATATTTTTGTAGTCAACAATCTGTATTCAGAAATTGTTCTTTATTCAAGAATGGCTTGTAGCTTATATAAAAATTGCTGCTTTACGCCACCATAGTATATATCTGCTTGCGCCAAAGAACATATAGCAATATATTTTGTTTTAAAACTAAAATAAAACACAGTCATTTCTTAAAACAAGAAATACTAGTTCAAAATGTATACTACACAAAAAACGCAATAACCCTACTTTTATTTTCTATAATTGGCCGCAATTGCATATTAAATGTTATGTATCGATTTAACTTGTAAGTATCGTCGTAGTTTTATGTAAATAAATTACACTCGTATCACAACAATGTGCCACTGCTTAGAAAGCAAAATGACATGTATATATGTGTGCGCTTTTAAAAGTTTTTGAGCAACTTAAAGCGGCACTTTAAGTCTGCCTTGCGTAGTTCGTGGATTTGTGTGTTAAACGGTAACAAAAACTCGTGACTTTATTTACTTTTACAAATATCTAAACAAAAATAGTTAACCGTAAAACATATATATATAAAAGTATTTTTAGCGCAAATAAAACTTTTTTTTTTGCTTTGTCTTTTCTTGCGCACATAATTTTTTTTAAATACATAATTTTTTCCGCATACACAATTTTTTGCGTGAAATTGTTATTTTTTCTAAAATATTAAATTTATATTGTTAAAGCAATTTATATGTACCACGTAACAATTACACAAATTTTGAACGTCAGTAAATCATTTTACCACAACATGTTTCTTTAACAGAGATATATTTCCAAACCGTGATTTTTTAGGTTTTATTATTTTCTAAAAAAAGTTTGTCATAAATAGGGGGGACCAAAAATGCAGAGAAAATCTGCAAAAATCTACGCTTATTTACATTTTTTCTGCAAAAATCTTCATTTTTCGGCGTTTTGAATTTAAATAATATAAAAAAATGATTTTTTGTACAAATAATATATTAGATGCCGTAAATATATGTGCAAAATGCATACTATATCTGCTTTGGTATTATATACCCACAGCAACAAATTTTCAAAAATAAAAAAAAACCAATTTCTCAAAAAAAAACAGCAATTAAAAGGCAAAAAACTGATTTTTTTTATTTTTGTCGGCATCTTTATACAAAAAAACGGCATTTGGTTGCCCCTAGTCATAAATAAAGAAAATAGTGGTCAAAAAATAGTCTTACACAAAGCACTTGTACAGTAATTTGAACCCTTTTTATACAAAAATCAGCGTAAAAATAGCCGACTTTTCTATTAATTGAAAAGAGTTTATGTTGGAGTGCTTTTCGTTTTTTTTTATATAGATGCTGATACAGGTGGTACGAAATGAATTTTAGACAGGAGTATCTGCATACATATACCCCTAGATGAATTTTTCTGTTTGGGATTTTTTGGGTTTTTTTAAAAATTAAGGTAATAATGATTGTTATAATAAAAAGTATATTCTGTTTTGTCTAGCCTTTTCTGCTTTATATATGGCGAGTTTATTAACATGGAAAAAGTAAATATATTATATACAACAAAATAAGTGCCTTAATCTTGATTTTTGTCACACATAATCAGGCGTGTTTATTTTGGAGAATAAGCATGAATTTATCAATTTATCTAAGGTAAAATTATAAAAATGTCGAAATTAAAATAAAAGGTCGTAAATTTTAACGTTATTTAAAGACCTAGTGCGGCGTAATTAAACTATAATTTGCGTAATTTTGTTTTTTTTGCTTTTGTATTTATGAAAAATTTAACATTTTTATATGTCAAACAAAGAAAATTTTGTTATTTTTTATTTAATTTGCATAAAATTATTATGTTTGTAGAAAAAAAAAGTCGGCTTTGCGTTTTTTTTGCTTTGATAACACTTTTAAACAGCCAAAAAAAGTTTTCTTTTACGAAAAAAAGAACAATAATAGTCAATGATAAAAGGATTTTTTTATAGGTTTATAACCGAAAATGTCCAAAAATGAAAGTTTCGATAATCAAATGTACAAAAATAAATTGGGCAATAACAAATTAATCTTCCATTAATTCGACAAACACTTTGTTGTCGACTTTATTAAGTTAAAACGATTTTTGAAAGATTGAATTATGGCACTCTGTCCATACTTTTCTTTTGCACCAGCATAGTAACGACCTTTTTACATTTTTAATGCCAGTATATTTAACTAGTTCTTTAATATCTTTTCGCATGCCACTATATACAAATTATCTTGATGAGGAGAACTTAACTTAAAACTTACAAAAATCTTATAAAAATGTTTAAGACACGTAAAAAGAACCATTCAGAAAATTTCTTTTTCAATGTAATACTTTTTTTGCAGGAAAGCAATTCTTGCGCCTGTATGGCGATTCAAAAAGACATGTAATAACAGTAATACTTGAATATACCAGTTTTTCTTTCTCAAGATACATTTTAATAATAAGAACACTTGATCCGGAACGGCATTACGATACTTTTTTGTAACAACGAAAAGCACATAATGTGTATATTAAGCAACAAGGTTTAACAAGAAGTTATTACTGTTGTATAGTACTACTTTGCATTTTTTGTGGCAATTAAAGTTTAGTCAAGTGTGTTTATTGTCTCACTACTAGAACAAAACGTCGTATCTGGTTTACGAATGCCTGATAAAAACGTGTTTTAAAAGGCAGTATAAAGTATTTCCCTACATAATGCCGCTTTACATGCAAAAAAATGCCGTCTGTATACTGTTAGTCGCAGTATAGTACAGAACCGAACTGTATTTAGATACAGGTTAAAATATGCAAAAAGACACTTTTAAGTGTAAACACGCATCTAGGCGTCAGTAAACTTTAAATATGAATTTTTAAAGTTTTAATTTTATACTCAAACCCCAAAAAAAGATAGAAAATACAAAAGCAAAGGTTTAAGTTTTATAATTTAGCAAAAGATTTAGATACTTTGTTTTGCAAATAAAGTATTGCTGTAGAGATAATTTAAAATTTATCTTTCTGCATTGGTAAACTCTTTGTACCATTCCGTTAATATACATAATCGCTTAATATGGCAGCAATTTACATCTTTTTTTTTTTAAAAAACAAACCTAATAATTATTTCATTTTACGACAAATTATATTTGTATTTTTTTTATTGCCAAAACTAAATTTACCAAGAATTACAAGCATTTAGAAAAAAAATTTTTTAAGTATATTACAGTTTGCTACAGTTTTTCAAAAAAAAAAAAAAACTTTTGCACATAAAACTCTAACAAAAAGCTGAGTTGTTTCGACTTGCTGAAAATTATACAGCGGCAATCAGGATTTACGTTGCATGCCCGTCGTTAACTTCAAACAGAATATTTTTGTATTATTGTTGTTGTATTTTGTACAACTAGGCATTTTTGTAGCACATTTACCAAAAAGAACCAAGCCTTATACAAGATTCTTGCACGCAATTATTTTATAACACAGTTTATAACTTTTTTTCTTGATTTTTCCTTTCTATTGAGGAGTTTTAAAACTACCATTTTTAAAACTAATGATAAAAAAGACCAAAATTTTTTGTGTTCTATTATTTTTGCCGCCGGTTGCAATTTCTAGTTTTTTCTACCGACTAAAAAAGTTTGAATATTTGCAATATGATTTCTAACTTAATCTATTTATTGTTAACAAACATTTTTTTTTAAACTTAACATATATCAAAACTTTCGGTAACTTTTGCTTTGTTTTTTTTTTTTTATTTTTTTATCAAAAAAAAAAATTTTAAATGCAAAATACAAAGAGAAAATAAATAAACAAAAAACGACAATATTTGTATCGGTTTTATATTTATTTTATTAGGCCTTTTTATTGTATTTGCGTCTGCTGAGTTTTACAGATGATCAGGGCGAATTTTTAGCCACATTTTATAAAATATTTTTGTAAATTTGTTTCTTCGGAGACCTGATGTTAGGTTAAACGTACGATCTCAGTATATTTTAGGCTTTTTTTAGAGTTTCTGTTATATTTACGTTTCAAAATTTGTCTGCCGTTGCTTTTGTGTTGTACCTATTTTTTTTTACATTTTAGCGATTATAATTTCTTGATCTAAAAAAAAAAGAATTATAGAATAATACTAGAAAAAAACTCGAAAACAGACTGAAAGTTAATAAAATTATCGCAACTTTTTACTGTGTCTTTACTGCAGCTTTGTGATAAAGTTAAGTCTTGTATGCATTTAAAATACTTAATGTTACCATAAAAACAATAGAACAACTTTTTTTTAGTTTTGTATTCATAAATGACACGAATAAAAAAAATAAGCAAAAAAATGCCACAGAAAAAATGTATTACTAATATTACAATGCAATTAAAAAAGAAATCCTTAATATTATAAAAAAAATATTTTTAATGTCCCGTTCTTTTAAATAAATTATTTTGGTATATTGGTGTCATCAGACAAAATCAATAAGTCTGTGTATAAAGGACCAAAATGAATGAAAATAATATAGTACAAATTTACTCCATAGAATGAGTCCATGAATGATATTTTTTTGTAAATACAGGCTTTACAACGTAAATAGTAAGACATTTTTTTAAGAGTAGAAATTATTCTTTAGAAAAATAATCTGATTTTTTTTTTTGGCTACATTATTAATATAGTAAAAAAAACTCGTATATTACTAGTTAATTTTATATGATGTGCACAAAGAATAATAATTTGGCAGAAATTCAAAGGTGTATACCTTAAAATTAAAAAAAGATGCGATTTTTGTTCCAACCAAAACCTTTCAAGCTTGTTTGAAGCATATACGTTTTTCTAGATGTTATGTCGCAGGAAACTTTGGTATCATATATGACTTGTGTATTGTACATATAAATTCTGTTATACAGGTTGTATATATAAAGATAAAATGTTATTATTACAAATGAAAACCAAATAGATAAAGCTTGCATCTGAAAATGGCTTTTTTCCTGCAATGTTTCTTGTTTAATTCAATAAAAAAACAACCAGATTATCAAGCATGCTAAAAATATATCTATTGGGTAAATAGTATATAGCACCCAAAATATTATTTTAACCCCCAAAATTCCTAAAAAGGCGCCAAATTTTTTTAAAAGGCGGTTAAATTACTAAATTGCCCTGCTTAAGCACCCCAAAAACACTTAAAAGGCGCCATTACAAAAAATCCAACACTTTTTAAATTTTTGTAAATAAAGCAACTTTTATTATCATAAATGTTTAAAATCAATAAAAAAACAATGAAAACATTTTTTTTTTAAAAAAAAAGTAAAACACATGCAAAAACAAAATAAAGTCAAAAATACAAAAAGAAATAAAAAAACTGATACAAATAGCACATCTAGGCCAAACTCAATGATTTATTAGTTAAGTATTTCGCATGCATCCTCTGCATACGATAACTTTATAGATGTATAATATTAAAAAGGCTAATCCATCTGGGCATGATGTGTGTAAGATGACATCATCTGTTAAATTTAAGGTCTTCACAAAAATAGCAAATTAATAAAAATACGTAAATAAAAAAAGATATAAACTACATTTTACTTGTATTTTAGACTCGGTAATATAATTGGCCTATATTTTCATATACATACGTAGACGTTTTCGTACACGTATATTTGGCTTTTGGCATTTTTTCGTATTTAGTATTTTTTTATTATTTTTTATTTATGGAAATGCAATTAATATAAACTATGTCATATAAACACGTCATATCCATACACAAAATTGCATTATAAAGGGTTATGACGAAAAGTTAGGGTTGGGGTAGGGTTGGGTAGTGACGGTTAGTGTAGAAGAAGGGTAGTGCTTAAGGTAGGGTTTGGGGTAGGGTTAAAGTTAGTTAATTATGGCTCTTCGGAATTTTTCAACTCGTTTGTTTTTTGATGTGTTAAGATTTTTTTTTTGTAGTGTTAAGATTTTTTTTATATATTCTTAATTTTTATAAGTGAAAATCATAATATTGCAAAAGAAATATAAAAGGGTAGGATTTTTCGTTTTGGCGCCTTTTAAGTGTTTTTAGGGTGCTAAATCAGCGCACTTTAGTAATTTCGGCGCCTTTAGAAAACTTTTGGCGTTGTAGTAGAAACTTTTGGGTGCTAAAATATAATTTTGTGTGCTAGATTAAGGCTACGCTTCATTTACTTACAAATTTGAAAAATAGCACAAATTTACTATAGGCTATACTCACATGATTTTAATAAAAACCTAAATGTTTATCTTTGATTACAAAACACGTTGTTGCTAATATGTTGTGAAATAATATATACCTGCAAACATACTTTAAATTTTTTCTTATTCATGCAACTTTTTGTAGTTAGTAGATTTTTACGCAAGCAATTTATAAATTATTTTTTCAGGGCAACTTATAAAAGCATTTTAATATTTTCTGCAACTGCCACTGGGTGCCTTTGCAATGAAAAAAAATTTGCAGAAATAAAGGCGAATCTAGATTTTTTTTTTTTTTTTTGTAAAAATGTACTCTTTGTAAACAAAGCATGCCTTTGAGAATTAATCTCGTGTAAAAAGGAAAAGAAACTGGTCCTTACGCATTTATTTACAGTTTTTTTTATAGATTATATCTTCTGTCAATTACAAAAAAAACCAAAAAATGATATGGATATAAATTAATCGGTTATAAATACAACAAAAAAAAACGTTACACCACTGGTATTATATATGAATCTTGCTTAAATGTATAAAAAAAATTGAAAACCTTTAATGGTTAAAATTCATTAATGTATGTCACCATAAGCTAGCTGTATATTTTATAATTTAAAGTCGACATCTCTTATACCTCACTTGATACTAGAATTATACAACTTTATTTTACAAAAAAATAATTAAAATATATTGGAAGTTACCTGGGTATTATGCTTTGTTTTTTGTAAGCCTTAAAGTGTCAGTATTTGTTTTTTTTGTATTAAATATTTTTTTTTTATTATTATAGTATAATTAAAAAAATCTGTTGTAAATGTTTAAATAAACTCTAACAGTTGACTCTTAAATATAAAATGTGATTAACGTTCTACTTTTATGCAAAAGATGCATTTTTTACACTTTAGTAAAAAAGGAAATAAGTAATTGTTACTTTAAGTTAATATACAGTAGTATTTATTACTATGAAAAAATTACAGTACAAAAACAAAAAAAACTAGTAATTATAGTAAAACTTACGTTTTTTAACTACATTTTGTATTGATCTAGTGTATATTGGCACTTTTTTCATATTTTCGCCCGAGATATATAATCATTAGGGCCCGGATTAATGCCGGTAGCCGGCAAAAATTAAAAAACCTGGCAAAGTGAAGGTTTCTAAAAAAATTGGTATTTGCTGGCAATTACTTAAAATTGTATTTTAGTATTAGAAAAATATTATATATTTGTTCAAATAAACTTTTTTATATCTTTTTACGCAAAAAAAATATTTTACCCACTATAAACTGTATTTAAAATACTTAAAAAACTTCAATTACACTTAAAAATATACAAATGCGTACAATAAACTTAAGCAAGATCTTTTACTAAAATTGTCATATAAAATAACCTTTTTTTATATTGTACTTCAACATGCCGATAGCAGATAGCAGATAGTTGTAAACCCTAATTGAAATTTGACATGTATCTTGATTAAAAGAGAAAATTAAAGAGTTTTATTTTATTAAATATTAGTTATTATATTGGCTTTCCAAAAA
>JAQFYM010004983.1:0-14189 GCA_034694785.1 Agrenia bidenticulata
AACAAATAGGTTTCATTTTCTTATAATGCACACTAAAAATAATGTCCTTGTGCATTATAAGAAAATAAATACGGTATTTCAAAACTACAATGCCACGTCATTTTTACTATAAATCTCCTCTCTTACATTAAAAAATTCATCTGGGGGTAAAGAAAAATCCCAAAAAATATGGAGACTTGTTGTTCAGTAGAGCCTACTAACCAACTTATTGTTTTTTAAGGCCTAGTTTAACAAAAAAAAACAGACTACCTCTTTGTGTATTTTTTTTTTATTATGGCCGGCCGTAGATTTTATTTTAAAAAACCACATAAAAAATTTTTACCAATGTTTAAATCGCCCTAAACACTGTTTTAACTACTAGATTTAAGATTTTATTTTTATTAAATGGTTTTATTCGTGTTTAAAAAAAAGTTTTTTTTGTTTCCCGTCCATAAAGAGTACAAAATCCTTAAAGTTTAACCTCGTTTGACTTTTTATATATATTTCGTAAATACCGTAAATAAAGAGCCCTGTTGATAAGTGTTAGAAATAATAAACATGGGTCACAATTCATACTAGAGATTACAAGTTTTTATTTATTTTTAAAAGTAATTTAATACTTTGGATTATTTTTTGTTATTTTATTATGATTTATCCTCTTTTTGATGTGATTTCGGTATTTTTTTTTCATTTGTTTTCTTACCCCTCTTTGAATTTAATCATGGTCGCAAATGTCTGGTCACCTATTATACAGATCAGCGTTTATGTATGAAATAAAAAATATATGTAAAGTTAATGAATTACAGGCGCGAAAATTCTAAAAAGATTAAACTACATATTTAATAATATTTTAAGATGAGTTTTTGATATTATTAATAATTCTTCTGCTTAAGCCTTCGCCTTTTTACTTTCAGTATTTTGTGCGTTTTTACTTTCTACATTCTTTGATTCTTCACCCCGGTTTATCTCTGACTTCGTCTTTTTACTTTCGGCATTTTGTTTATCTTTACTTTTATCCTTCTTTGATTCTTTATTTGCTTTATTTTCTGTCTCCGGCTTTTTATCAGTTGTATTTTGTCGCTTTTTATTTTCTACATTCTTTACTTCCTCATTTGATTTATTTTCATTCACCGGCTTTTTATTTTCTGTATTTTGTGGCTCTTTATTTTCTTTATTTTTTGATTCTTCGTTTGATTTATTTTCTGTCTCCGGCTTTTTTTCTTTAGTATTTTGTTTATCTTTACTTTCATTTTTCTTGGATTCTTCGCTGGGTTTTTTCTTAGTTTCTGTTTTTTTATCTTCCGATTCTTGTTGCTCTTTACTTTCATCTTTCTTAGATTTTTCACTGGGTTTTTTCTTAGGTTCTGTATTTTTGATGTCTTTTTCTTGTTTCATCTCACTTTCATCTTTCTTCGAATCTTTACCGCGAGTCTTCTTTGTCTCCTTCTTTTTTTTTTGGGAAGTTTTTTCTTCACTTTCCTCCGTATTTTCTTCTACATTGCACGATTTCCAATCAGAAGACTCTTCACTTCTTTGATTTTCTATCCCACACTCGATATCATCAACTCTTACCCTTTCCTCAACATATATCAATATCTGCTCAGGGTGTCCACCAATAAGTTTTCGAATAACTGGCAAAGTAAATATATTTTGACAAACCAGCTCATCATTTTTACATAAGGGGGATCGGGATCTTTCAATAATACAACTTTCAAGCTTCTTTATAAAAAATAAAATGATCCTCAAATAAAATTCATAGTTCGAAACATGCTTTTCCTGGGCATTTCTATTTTTAAAAGATGACTTATTATCACATCCACTACCGCAATCTTCTCTTTTAAATTGTCTATGATTGCATCTCTTTAGCATTTTTCTAACCTCATTCTCTAGTATTCGCAAAAACTCCAATAACGAATTTCTTTTACAGCTTGTTTTAGTTAATATATCTACGAAGTCGCTTTCTGTTATTGAAAAATCATCATAATCGAAGATTTTATGAATATCTAACACATGTTTTTTGTCATCTAACTTACCTTCTAAAAATTGCAAATAAAGCTTCAAAAACCACTTCACAAGGTGTGAATCAATGTTGTTTCTTTTTAGCCCCCTAAATACATCCAAAAGATATATATCATCCTTTCTCTCACAATCTATTTTCGAACTTACCGTGTTTTTATTAAATGGAACGAAATGTAGCTGGGTATACACATGATCGAAAAGTGTGTAAACTCTCTTGTGCTCAGGGCATTTATGAAATGTGAAAAATGGGCCAGCACAGTCTAGTACTTGGACATCATGTGGTTTATGTGGTGGGTGTTCTTTTTTATGGGATTCCCTCTTTAATATAAAGTCGCCAATTACTCTTTTATTGTCGCTGCAGCATTCTATGAAATTTATAGTGGATATTATAATATTGGGTAAAAAAATCATACGCACAATTGTCATTTTGTTTAAATACCTTTAGTATTAATATAATATAAGTCTGGAACAGTGAATTTATATTATGGAATTTATATTTTAAGATATTTTGAAATTTTGAATCCAGGTTTAATTTAATTAATTAATAATCTAGATAAATTTCTAGGGAAAGGTTTACAATTAGTTTTTCAATATATTTTTTTTTAAATGTATAAATTGTCCTACAAAAGAGAATCACAAAGATAGAAACCTTATATAAAACGAAAAAAATACATTTTATTTTTGCGGAAATTTACGATCGCGAACCCTATAAAAATGCGTTTTAAATGATAATGATACAGCTTCTAAGGGATATCAATTTAGTGTAACATTTCATTAATTGATTATATAAGATAATTTCTAAAACAAATTTTTTTTAAAAAATTTAAATCTTTTTGGTAAATGGTAAACATACCATCCTTTTTTAACAATTTAAGGATCTAAACATTTAAATAAAATGTGTTGGTACCTCTCGAATAGCTTCAAAAATCATATGCGAAGGTAAGAAAAGGTGTATAACTTCAGAAGGTAAGTTTTTTCAAACAAAGCAAAAAAAAATACAAGCAATTTTTTTTTCTTAATAAAAGTAAATGAGAATGTGTATTGTTATTGAAAAATAAAAAATAATAATAATAAAATAATGATAAATTGAGTTCTTGATTTTTTATTACAGCATTCATCTAGTTAACATACTAATTATTTCTAGTAAATTATTGTTTTTTGATTTGTTTTACATGTACACAGATCTAAATAATTTAGGCTGTATCTGATTCACAAAAAAAGCGTTTGTTAACAGCTTATGAATGACGTGTAACCCAATGTGGTTAGAAAAAAAATCTTATGTGTCTTTTTTACAATCTATAACGTTCTAGTGGAAACAGAATTGATCGAAATGATTAGAAACGATTAAGCGTGTCGTTTTCAATTCTCAAAAATGTTTTTTCAATTCTTTTAAAAACACATAAAGTCTTTTAAGAAATAGAGCGTCTTTTTGCTTTAAAATTGACGTTTATGATATTTTTTTTGACGTCAGAAACACTTTTTTCCAATGACTTTTTTTTGGGGTACGGGTCAAAAAACACGTATTAACTCGTTTATGAGCATTTATCTAAAAAATATATAAAACCCGATAACTTTATTAAAAAAATAAATATTTAATAACCATTTAAAATCAATCATAATAACAAGTAAATGCAGGCAAATCCATATTTTACTGCCAGTTTTGCAATAACCCACATATATTCCCCAAAAAAATCAGCGTTAAAATGTTATATAAAAAACCTTGTGTATTATAGAAGAAACAACATTATACTAACACAATCTGAATACTTAAAGTTTAAAAATGATGTTATACAAAAAAAACAAAAATATGTGTAAATACTTATCGTAAACTACATAAAGTAAGTAAATTGAGCAAAACCAATCTATAAATATTATAAGAATGCGTTTTTTAGTATATTATTGTAATTTATTTTGTAAAATTTCAAATAATAAAACTCTTGACTAAAAATTATTTCTTGACTTTTTATTTTTAAATAATTTCTATTGTTTGTATGTTAAAACGCAAAAACGTCATAAAAGTAAATAAAATCAACTATTTAAATGACCTTTTTTTAGTTTTAATGTTATTGTTGCTGCATACATATATAACAAAGATTCGTCTTATTTTCTACAAGAAAGAAACTAAAAATAAGTCCAACAAAAAATGAGAAATACCCTTCGTTATGTATGTATTTATACTCAAAATGTATCGACTTATGTCTGTAATAGTTACGATGTAGTTATGTATAAATTTTTTATGATATCATGTTTTTTTGTTAACTTTTTGCGCAATTTGGTAATTCTAGGGGGTGATTAATTTATGGACTAGACGATAAGTAAATACCAAGCACTTCTAACAACATTGTGGGTTTAGTATTTAGTGTTCAAGGTTTTACTTCGTTTTAATTCAACCATAATTTTATTAATGGTTGGCTTGTTTTATATATACCACAGATTTTTATTTTTACTATTTGAACTAATTTACATCAAATTGAATTTTTGTGCATTAAATTTACAAATATTACAGACAGCATACTGGTATGGAATTTTTTTTTAACAAATTAAAAAAACTTTTTGTATTTCTAGGTTATTTTATGACTTTTTACCGTTTTTAAATTAATATTTTGGTGTACATTAAATAAGTTAAAAGAAAAATAATATCTATCAATTATTAAAAAATTACTCTGTAAAAGTAGTGATGGGCTGAAGCCGAATACCGTAGTTATTTTCTTATAAGGTACATTTTATTAAAATGCCCATTTATTTTATTGTATTTTTTAGATAATTAAATTCTATTTTTTTTCGTATTTATTTGTATTGTTGACTAAAACTGCTCTTTGTGTGCTTAGAATTAATTTACACTGCAATTTATACAAAAAACGCGTAAGTTTTATTTTCTTATAATGCACACTAAAAAAACGTCCTTGTGCATTATAAGAAAATAACTACGGTAATTATTCGACTTACTGCTATTGGTCGCCGAAGTATGGCATTAGGCATACTGCATTTTTGTTAAATAAATCCCAAATATTTATTATTTGTAGGGCAAGCGAAAATATGACCTTTTATATTTTTGCATATTTTTGCATATTTTGTACATATTGTCAAATTTTTTGTTACCAAAAAATTAACACAGATTACGAAAATAAATAAATTATAGGTACTGAGATGTCAAAAGTGAGTATTTTAAAAATTTAAATATTCTAAACATGGAGGCGTTTATCTGACATTAAAAATTTAAAAAAAAGTAAATACATAAAAGCATTTTTTTTGGAAATTGTATATAAAAAAACAAGCGAAAAAGTTTTATATTTGCAAAGGGGATATAAATCTGTTTTATATGCATATTTTTGCATATTTTGGTCGTTTTTTAGTATAAAATATGCATTTTTGTTACATTTCTCTTAGCCCTACTTATTAGGAAGAATTACTTCGTACGCGCAAAATAACATCCTATGTAACACTTTTTAAATTGTAAAAATTAATAGCTTTTAGTGGAATAACCACAGATCAAACCAACCATATAAAACTTTTATTTTGTAGAGATCGCTTAGCGAAAAATTTAAAGTCACACAAAAGCACTCATATAAATAAAAAATCTAGATTAGATATATATACTGTGCAGTATATTGATATTTTTTATACCATAAGAAAAGCTATTAAAAAATTTAGGGCATTTTTTACAATAGCTAATTTTCCGTACTATTATGAAACGAAAAATTTTCCATATATTTCCCAATGTATTATTACTACATGTGCTTTATTGTCATTGTGCAAAAGTTCTTAAAAATGTAACAATTTAAATAATATTATTATCATCCCGTATTAATCGGGGCCTATGTTATTCATTATCAATTAGAAGAAAAATAAAAAATATGTAGATTGCGTGAAACTAGCTTTTATTTTAAAACACAATGAATATTATATTGAATCTATGAAAAAAATTAAATAAATTAAGCAACAAGAATACCGATAGTGCCTTCATACATAATAATATCAAAAGCTTTAATATCTACTTTAAACAAGATATCAAAAAATTCATATAATGTAAAAATATGTATTGAATTGCAAATTCAGAACTTATACAAGACTTAAAAATAAGTTAGTTTTATTAAATTTTTAAATTTAAATTGCGGCCAAAATGCATTAAAACTAAAGCCAATATGCGTTAAATAACTATATAATAGACAAACGTAACATAAAGAGATATTGAACAAATTGTTGTTTATACACACTTATTTAAAAATCAAAATAAGCTTTTATTTTGTTTTCCGGTTATAAACAACACATTTACTGACACTTTTGGCGGTTTTAATATGTACTCTGCCACAAAAAAGACGAAAAACATAGAATATGCCATTAGTAAATGTACTTTAGAATTTAGAAACATGTGTTGAACACTTACATATTTAAAAAAATATATTTAATCTCAACGTAAAGTTCTCCCTTTTATGTAAAGTGACTCTTTTTTTAGAAATGGACATTATGGGTGAATTTTTTTTGCGATTTGTTTTAGAGCGTTACCCTCTTCGATGGTATTTGTTAAACTATACAACCCGCGTTTATCATAAAAAAATAAGAAAGCTTTTTCTGGCTGACAACGATCATGATATATTAATAGTGCACGTAATAAAAAATACTTTACACAAGCTAGGGTATAAAGGAAAAAAAAGTTTAGGTAATTTTGTTTATTGCTTTACAAAATCATATTTTTTTGCTACTCGGATGTAATTCAGTTGTACTTTAATTACATCAATATAAAAGAAAAGAAAAATTATATTAATCTTTCAAAGCCAAGTTGCTAAATACTGGTACTAAAATAAGTTGCGTCTTTTTACCGAGCATTGTATACGATTTTCGTTGTAAAAAGAATATCGTTAATATCATAAAACTATATTATACACACGCAAAATCCGAATACATTTGTTTGAAGTGCAATTAAAATTGATTACAATTGTTTTTTGTATTAGTTTGACTAAAAGCTTTATACAAATAGTAATATCAGATAAAAATGTAATATAAATACATATTATTTAGTCAATATTTGGTATCGGCATGTGGTCGTTTCTAAAAATCGCCATGGTCCATCCCTAAAAAAAGAAACTATTACAAGCGAACACTTTATAAATGGATTTCGTTACTAAAACATTGCACACAGTTATATTTTGATATTTCTTCTGTATTTTTATCTTGGAGATTTAACATACAACAAAAACAACTGTTGTTTCAAGTTTTTCTGTGAGCCTTTAGACTTTTGTTTAGTTGTTATTCTAACAATAATATTAAATTTTATAGAACACGTCTTTTTGTAATGTTTTTTTTGATCAGACACATTTTTTGGTTATAACTAGGGTCCACCATAAGTGCATACGAAAAATGCAAAAATATGTATTTATGTGATAAAATATATAAAATTTGCAGTAAAAATTACTCGTGTATTAAAATATTTTTTTTCGATAATTATATTCATATAACTAAGTGTATAATTTAACGTACCCGACTTTTTGAATAATATTTTTATAATCATAGTCTTTATACTACGCTTTAACTTTTAGAGAAAAAATGCACATATATGTTTTATTTTTTATTGTCAGATTGCTAAAATTACGCATTATGTTTTTTTTTTTTTGAATACCTGATTGATAAATTTACACATATATGTGTATCTTTTCACTACCGGTTTGTCGAAAAAAATTCACATATATGTGATTTTTAAAGTTATCTTTTTTTAGCACATTGCACATATATGTGTAATTCCTTTTTTTTGATTTACAGTTGTGTGATAATGATATTTTTTCTTAACAAAAAATATTATATGTGTTATGCTAAAAGCAAAGGATAAAAATATTACTAGATATTCTCGAATTTATATTTTTGTAACATTTTTTTTAGTTCTATCATTTTTTGAGTTATTAATACATTTAGGATTATTTTTAGATTATTTTATTTTATTATAAAAAAGTATTTAAGTTTTTTTTTTGAAAAAATATTAATATTTTAACTTATTTTTTTACAATTATATGAAAAGTTTTTATTCTTATTTTTATTATCTCAGTTCTAAATTTCGCATTTCGCATTTACATAGATTAAAAATAAATAAAAAATTTAGATCTATAGATAAGAATAAAATAAATGTACTAAAGGTGACACCTAACTTCTCTAAGGGTTAAAATGCATTAAACATATTTCTAAAAACAAAATTCATGCATGCATATAAAATATGCATTTATAATTTGAAATATGCAAATAAGCAAGATTAAATACATTTACTAGCAAAAAATGCATGCGAAGAACCCTAGTTATAACCAACGTCTGTATTTTTGTCTAATAACAAGCGATTTCATCTTGCAAGAATAAAAAATATCTCTGAAGTAAATGCATAGTAAAGGGAAAAAAAGTTGGCAAAATTCTTATCAGAGACGATCATAATGTTTTTTCTTATAAAGCACTCATTTTTATTTACGTAGAAACGTTGCAATAAAAAAGCAAAAAAAACATAAAAGTTTCTGGCGCGTAGCGTGTTATTTCAAAAAACCGCAAGCCTTGCTACAAACAGACAGGCCATTAGATTTTTACTTGTTTATAAGTTTTTTGTATATACTATATACTCAGTAGACAAGTAAAAAAAAACACTTTAAATAAAATATATTGTATGTGCCTTAATTGCATCAAAAAAAATGTTTTCTAACAAAAAAAAAACTCAAAAACTAACAAGGGGTTTTAACTTTAAAATAAACATCGGCTTTTAAATTCCTTTTTTTACTTTTTAAAGGTTATTTTTAGTCGATGCAAGTATAAACGAAAAATGATTTTTTAAGAATTTTCTTAGCTTATAAATATGTATAGTATGTTCTTTTCATTTAGCTTATAAACGTAATTATAGCTTAAGTAAAATTTGTTATTTTGGATAAATAAAAGCAATGACAATAATGCAAAATGAAAGTGCAAGTTGTAAGAATGCAAAACAGTTTTAGATGTTTACGTCAGGTTTAAAACGTGCCACGATACTTATAAAATTTTTTGACAGTAAAAAAATATATAGTTTCATATTGCAGCTTTAAACTAACTTTTATAAAAAATTAGGCATTTTGGGTAAAATATGGCTTTTTACTATTTTATACAACAATTATTACAATGAAATGACGTATCTTTTTATAATAAACAATAAAAATTTCTAATTAAAAAGCTTAAAAGTAAACATTGTTTTTTTGAACTATACTAGACATCACGTGTATCAGTAGCGGACTAAGGGGGGGGGCAAAGGGGGTATTGCCCCCCAGGTGCCCCTGAAAAGGGGCAGCTTTTTGATTTTTTTGTGTTACAAAAGCATCATGCTAGAAAAAAAAATATATTTTTTATGATTAAAAAATTTTTATAAAAGTCTTGATACTATAATGTTATTACATGTAATCGATAGTATGCCATTTAGGAACTATTTTTTTTATTCTGCCCCCCTAAAAAATTTGTTCTTAGTCCGCCGCTGACGTGTATGAATATGATAACGAGAAAGAATTACCAATATAATATTCGTGTATCAAGATCAAAGCAAAGGTTTTTTATTTTATTATTTGGTTTCATTTTTTTATTCTATTGCTTTCAATATTAAAAATGATATTTTATAAAATTTTAGCTCCTTAATCAAGGACTCCAAAATGAAGATAATTTAAATAATCGCAAAAAAAACTGCGAAGTCTATTATAGAAAAATAGAGAAATAAAAAAATACAGTGAATTTTCAGTTTTTTTACGAATTAAAATATTACGAATTTAAAACAAGGTGTTTTTTGTAAAAGGTTTAAATGGTTTAAAAGGTTTAAATATCAGCAAAAAGTTAAAAAAAAAATAAAAATATATTGTATCAAAAAAGAAACATATTTCTAAATATATGAGTATACTGCTAAAGCTACCGTAATTACACTTGAATAAGACAACCTTTAAATAAGACAAAAAATAAATAAAAGTAAAAAGTAAAACAATGTTTACAATAAAAGATATTTGGGTTTTTATCCATATTCACTTTATAATTTAAGAAGAATGTTTCATTATATGGGGTAAGCATGTTAAAATCACATTAAAGCAATAGATGCAATTTTGTTGTAAATTGCTTTCATGCCTCGTTTAAAACAATACCCATTCATACTCTTCTTTCAAAAGTGTTACAATTCCCATTTATCGTTTCTGTGCTTTTCTCCCGTATCCAATGTGTGAGCGGCCCATTGATAGCCAGATCAATTGGGTATACATCTGATGTACGACCACCGGGAATATAGTAATACAAAATACAAAGGTCTTTGAATGCATCTTGTATGTCAGGAGATGAATGTACAGTAAAAAAGTCTAAAATTAAGCAGTAATGCTTTTGTCGATTAGATATAAAAATGGTGTAAGTAAGGGACGTATCCAGCAATGCATGGTCTCTATATCCGTCTTTGCATTGCTCTGGACATAATTTTTGCATGTTTGTAAATACATATTCTCTTCTTTTATGAATTATTATACTACTCGCCCTTTTAATTTGTCTTTATAAATTAGAAAGGGCTTAAGCTTATTGCTTGTTGATGTCACGGCCAGGAACAATGTGACTCTTCCACCTTTTGTCATTTCTCTATGGGGAGTACTGAAACTTCCCTTATTATAATGCTTGATCGTCGCTAGTAGCCCCTTCTACCCCAGTTTGAGTTATATTTATATACTTAATATATGTATATTCTCTATAAGCGTTTTTTATTCCATTAGCAAAATCATTTTTTCTGTTTTTTTATTACTCAGCTGTATGCTTTACACCTCAAGTTTTATTTCGAATTACAAGTTTATTTCTTTTAAGAAGTCTGTAAATATGTCTTTGCCATTTATAAAAACTTAAATCACTAAATAAAGCTACTGTCTGTTGGCATATACTAATGACATTCCTCACAGACACTGCTTTTTTATTTTTTCTTCTTTTAACATTAAAATCGAAGATTGTGATTTTATTAATTGCAAATTTTGGGATACGTCGTATATTTATGGCTAGGGCTGACCTATTGGAGTTAATAAGACGAATAATATTTTTTCACCATTTATATATCATGGTTGGTAAAACATTTTGTAATGCCGCAATAGTAGAATTAGTATAATTATTTCGGCTTTGCTCCTGTAAGATTTTTATTTTTGTTCCATTTGAATTTCTTGCCTTAAAATTGCCATGTAATTAATATGTAAAAAAATCAAATATGCGTCTTATCTAAGCGTAAATACGGTAACATATAAACTTAGAAAAACTTACTGAAAAACATGTGATTTTATACATTTTATGGCGCATAACATGTATCTTATATATTAACTAATAATTAATCATGTGCATACTTTGACGCTTAAGATGCTATCACAAAATAGAGTCTAACCTTTTATATGTATATACTTTTTTTTTTATTTAACTAACAAAAAGAAAAAAGAAATCGTTTTATTTTATTCATTGAACAATAAATTTTATAAATTTAGTTTTTGCCCACAAAAGAAAATTTTAATGATACGCATGTAAACTAGTAGATTTATATGGTGTGCTTAAAATGTAGATTTTAGTATTGGTAAAGGCTCATTTGTTTTAATTGCGCAAAATTTTACTTGGGTTGGGGTTTATCGCTTTTCTTCTGTAGAGTCATGTTAATTTGATAAAAATAACGCAATAAAAACAGCATAAAACGCATTAAACTAGTATCAATACGAATCCGGCAGCACTGCTGTATAAGTAAAGTAACACTACTTTCGAACCGTACAAATTGGGCAGTCGATGAAGTTTTAAACAAATAATTTGCCCAAATAAATAATTACGGCATTACATTTTCTTTTATAAGATTACCATGCCTTATATGTACAAAACAATCTGCGTCCATGACACTCTTCATCCATGCTGATTTGATAATTTTTGGGCAAATTGGTCATAAAAAAGAATTAATGGTAGGTTTGTAAAACAAATACAGATGATTATACGTTTTTTCTAATTTTTTTGCAAATTATACATTTGTTCAGATTTTTAAAATGAATAAATTTTTAAATATAAATTCTGATAATGTCACTTTTTGGATTTACGAAACAAGTGTCATGGATAGATATTAAACTGTACATAATCAAATAAAAAAATTTTATAGTTCAGATATAAAAATATTTTAAAAAACATAAAATCACAAAAAAATAAGCTCAAATTATAAAAACTTTACGCGGCTATAATACCACTCGACCATTGTTTTTGCGGTCAACATTTTTTTTAACAGTTTTGTATAGGATTTACAGGAAAAAGACAAATATACGACATTCCAAAGTATGACACGGTGTAAACAAAATTTTGATAAATTACATTGGTGTTATAAACTGATCAACCATCTACACGTGTGATTGAGATTCTTGCACATTAATGCTTTATTTTATAAAAGAAAATTTTACGCCTTATAAAAATAAAATTATTGCTCAAATTTTGCAATCTATATCTAAAACTGTTTATTAAAATGAAGTTACTATTTTATATAATAAAATACTATAAACAAACAGTAAACACCAAATAAGTAACATGGTAATCAATATAAAACTTGTAATTCGCATAAATATGTTATCGGTTACGTAAATACTTTACCAATTATTTTTGCCCGAGTTGTTAAAGCAGTACGCCATTATAAAAGCAACTTTGCATAACATACCCAGTAATTTTATAGCTAAAGTAAGGATTCATCCGAGAAATCTATCACCCTGGTTTTCCGAAAGCATACTTTTGTTTCTATATATCAGTATCTTGGCGTTGCTATTAAAAAACTTGGTAACTTTTTTTATAGAAGTCTTTTTAGAAGTTAAGATATGTGTTTATGGTGTTTTTATTGAGCGAACCGAAAAGAAGACATTAAAAAAATACGAAGAAGTTTGCATGCAATAAGGAGGTATTTGGGGAGTGTTCGAAAAGTTTTTATTAAAAATTTTCAGTTATATTTTATCAAAGGAAAAAACAAAGGGTGTTTTTTTAGGATTAAATATTTTTAAGCAAAATTCATTACTTGATAAGCTCAAGAACTAACATTAAAAAAATGTCAATGAGTGTATGGATTTCAATAAGATTTTTTAGCCCGTAATTGTGTTGGTACTTTTAGAATTTTAGTTTTTTTTACTTGAACAAGCTCTTATATAGGCTCAATCGCTTTTTAAACACAGGGTTATTTTGCAATAAAAATGCGCAACGATTCGACCTGGTTTTCTGTAAAACTTAAATTTTCGTGAAATTTTCGTTCTACTGTAAAATTTTTGGAAACTCAATTGTAGCGATTCTATTCGCAGTATATTAAAAAAGTAGTTAAATAACATATGTATTATACAACAGTCATTTTTTACCTGTTTTTACACATACAACTCTGAAATAAGTAACCCTTAAAACTGAAAAACACATACAAAAAAAAATACAGAAAGACGACAAAAAAAATCGTTACAAAAAATTGCAGACTAAGAACATGTGCACAATTTGTCCTATAGAATGTGATCTTTAGGAATATCTGTATATGTTATATTACTAATGGATTTTTTATGGAACAAATATTTTATCCTAGTGATTATATTTCTAAAATTTTTTGAAAGTGTATCAAAAAGTAACTAGAATTCTAATTTGTTGTTTTTACTCAATTGAACTATTGGATAAGCCATAATTTTACAATCAGTTACTATTGGTGCATAATATACTTTACTATTCCATACTTTACATCATTTTAAACACCAACCGTTTAAAATATTATTGATATGTTTGTGTTTTTTATTCCTTATTCATTTATGAAAAAAAACCTGATAATTACAAGAAAAAAATTATATTGCCCTATAGTGCTTCAAGAACAATACAGTGGTCTCTATATAGTGTTCGCCCCTATAGGGTGGTAAAAAATGGAACATCAAAACGATACCCCCTTAAATCAAAGTGCCGAACCCCTGTAGGACATAAAATAAAACACGCTTTAAAACTATGTGTTAAAATCGGCGGGTTCCAAATGGTTCTTTTAGCAAAAAAACAAAAAGGTTGCAATGTTAAATAAAAATGTGAAAAAATACAAGAAGCTTTATCAATGAATTGAATTGAGTTGTATTTGTAATTTATATCTATATTTATATTTTCTATTGTGCCAATTTTAAAAGCCAAACAATATACAGCGAACACAAATTTTACTGTAAAATTTTTGTTTTTGGCAAATTAAATTTGAAAAATTTAACAAA
>JAQFYM010004984.1:0-14184 GCA_034694785.1 Agrenia bidenticulata
GGGCAGGTTTCCTA
The DNA here is from genome assembly GCA_034694785.1 of Agrenia bidenticulata. Taxonomy (NCBI): domain Eukaryota; kingdom Metazoa; phylum Arthropoda; class Collembola; order Entomobryomorpha; family Isotomidae; genus Agrenia; species Agrenia bidenticulata. The sequence goes on from JAQFYM010004984.1 coordinate 15, forward strand.
GGAGGGGAAAGATCTACCTCCATCCTATCGTCTACATCCATCCCATCGCAGACGTTCACGCTTTCTTCAGCTTCCGTGGCCATAGCGAGTGGCTGGAAGGGATTTCTTGAGTTGCCGGCAGGAGCTTCCATCACGTTGTCTTTAGGCATTACGTCTAGGGCTATGGTCTTCCTAGACGAAGTGGTTGTTTTCTCCTTGACGCGTTTCCACGGCACGAGCGAGGGCTCGTTCGAAGGAACAGTGTCTCTAGCATTTACCAGGGTTCTTATCTCTTCGCGCAAGGTTTCCATTATCTCCAACGCCTCCTTAAGTTGCGCTTTTAAGGAGGCCTTCGTTTCTTTAGGGACAGGAGGTTCCCTCGAGCGCGATCTGGACTGGGTGCGAACTTTGCATGCGTTACTCGTTGCACGTGTTGAGGGCATCCGAGATTTTTTTGGGTCTGTTTACGAAGCAAAGCTAAGGTGACTACTCTTATTAATAATACAGTGTACCCTCGCTATATGCACATTTTGGGACCGAGTTTTTCAAAATTATGCACACTGCGGGGGTGCATATAGCGGGGGAGGATTTGGAGGAAATGTGGTGCCGAAAAGCGGCATAAAAGCGATAGAGAAGTGCAGACAGTCTTTTAAGAGCGAGACAATACGACTTTATTCTTCTCGTTTGACAAACGAGTCAATCTTGAGCTGTTTTGTCAGTCTTTGCTTATACTCTTGCAGCACTTTGCGGATCTCGCATCTCTTAAAAGGCAGTCTTCTCCCCTTGCAAGCAAGTACCGCTCGATGATCTCAGATGCCTCGATTGCTTGTGTTGCTGTCTCTTAAAAGGCAGCTGTTCTTCTTCAAACGCTGTTTCTGAAGCACTGCTATCTTCTAGACTATCGTCCTGCCCTTCTGTTTCGTCCGTTTGCAACTGCAAGTAAGCTTCTACTTGTCACTCCCTATTGCATTTGTGCAAAGTCCGATCGTGATTCGTTCCTTGCTTTTCTTTGTCCCGTTCAGTTGCTTGCTTGCCAAGCTTGCACTTGGTGTAAGACAGTCTCTTAAAAGGCAGTAGACATTATGCAGCTCATATTCTCTAATCTTGTTGACGAGATTGGGTAGTACCTCCTCCAGCTTGGCACTGTCAACGGATCCTGATTCGCCAGAAATGACTACCTCTTAAAAGACTGTCCTTCCGGCGAGACAGTAGCCAGCCGTTGGAAGCGGCAAACTCTGCCTCGCTGATCTTCTGGGCAACTGCTATGCTCCGAGCTTGTGACTTGATGAGATTGTCGGAAATGGGTGCCTTGCCCTGCAATCTGTCGAACCACTGTCTTTCAAAAGATCCTCTAGCTGGGGAAACTTTACGCAGCTTGTACGCTTGCGTTCTCCTAGACCGCGTTCGCTGGTGTTTACGTGTTTTCGCAGGCATCTCAAGACGCTTGACCGACTGACATTCACGCCAAACTCGTCTTTTAGCCACGCGCCAGCATGTCATGTGTAAGGCAGTCTTTTGAAAGACAGTGCTTCTTGTTGGGACAGGTTCAGTGTGGTTCGTTTTTTGAATTCAATGCCATCTATAAGGAGTAAAAGAAAATAAGGAAAATAGTCAACCTAGACAACAAACACAAAAGTGCGCACTTTAATAAACTATGAACGAGCATATGAAGACTAAAACTTATGAAGAGCTTATTTATAATGCACTCTCGCTGTCTTTTAAAAGACAGCACACACGAGGTGTGCATAGTGTGGGGTGCACATAGCGAAGGTACACTGGACTGATAACTCTGTACTCATAGGTGGTGACTTGCTCTTGCAGTTCAAGAAAGGTATGCGGGGATCAAGAAATTGCTTGTTGCTGGTCCTTCTGCACCTCTAGGGTTCAGTCGAGGTACTTGCTGTAGTGGTTGCGAAGAACGTCTGCCATCCGTTTGCATTATGTAGAAGAATGAGTTGCATTCGCATCATAATCCTGTTCTGGTGTGTCATTGTCTGTAATACAAGAGTAACTCTGACCAAACATACGAACTGGCCTTCTTTCCAGTCCCACCTGGACCAATCGTTGTCTGTAACTGGTTATTTGCGATGAATTGGAGATAGATAACGCTACGTCTTTTAAGACCAAACCTTATCATAACCATGTTCCCGAGTATTGTCTTTTAAAAGACAACCTCCTTCGCAGAATGACGATCACAACCGTTTTGACGGATGTAGACGGATTTATCGAGGCATTGTATTGGGTCGCATTCCCATAAGAAAAGCAACAGGCCCAGATGATATCTCGAATCTGGTCCTTAGGCATCTATCTAGTGTTTCTCGTAAACTCTTTGCTTCGGCTGTCTCTTAAAAGACTGCCTTTCAAGAGACATTGCAAAAACTTGTCAGCCGGATAATCGCATGTGTGATTATCGTCCGATAAGTCTTCTGTCTTGCATCGGCAAGATAGCTAAGGCTTCTTTCTATAGACGGTTGCTGACAACAACAACATACTTGATTGCCAATTTGGCTTTCGGAAGAAGCATTACACGACCCAGCAAATTCTTCGCTTAACTGTTGTTAGTTAAACATTGGATAGAATACTGTTGGATGTTGTCAAGGCCTTTTATGAGCTTTTACGCTACCTTGTTCTTGTCATTGGCTCGTGTCTAGCCGTAAGAGTTGGGAGAGCGCTGCCGCCTTTTTAAAAGGCAGTCTAAACCGCTGCTTAAACACTTGCAGGCTGCTGTCTTTTAATGCCTTTTAAGAGAGAATGCATCGAAAGGAATGTCCTTGACTAGTCATTCTCTTGTACATGGCAATGGCGCTCTGAGGTGAAATACATTGCCAAGCCAGTGGACAGACTGTCTCTTAAAAGGCAGCAGTTTGCAATCGAATGGCTGGAAAAGTGAAGAATAGGAGTTACAACTACAATTACAAATCGGAAGAGTAAGCTTAGTCTTCTTAAAAGGAAAAACCTACGGATCTGTCGCTTGGTTATGTTCTTCTGTCTTGCAAGGCAGCACACTCTTGTAACGCAACACTTTATGAATGATGGTAAATGCTCCATGGTTTGTGTTGCCTTTCAAGAAGACTACTTTGCACGAACGGCCAAGAGCTGTTTTGATGCGTTTGCGAATAACTTCTGGGTAAAATGTGAGTACCTTTTAAGAGACAGTACAGACGCCCGAAGCATGCCATCGGGTGCGTCGACGAGGTGAAGGGTGTACTCATTTCTATTCCTGAGAGAAGACCGTCTCTTAAAAGGCAGTAGTATCCACCAATACCACCTTTTAGCGTTGATACATGCACTTGTACCAATCAGAATTAAAGGTAGAGGATTCGCATGTTTTACAGAATTTAGGTTTTTGGTACACTCACTAACATAAAAGAAAGAACACCAGAAAGGTGTCAATGGTTACCATTAATTGCAATTGTAAGAAAGTCGTAGTGCAGTTCCTCGATGATGCTTTTATTTTCCATTATTAGCACGTTTATAGTTTACCCGTTTTATCATTACATTCCTCGCAGTTTCAGAATGCTTTTTCCTTTAATAAAGCAAGGGTGCTTCTATAGTGCGCTATGAGGATTTCCGGGAGAATGTTAAGAATTACGTAAGTAAGCAACGCTATTTTAGTTGGCTTTTTCATATAAAAAGGTAGGTAATAATAGATATACTTTAGGCTAGCAGATGCTATGCGAAAAGATACAGAACAAACTACTGCGAATGCTTATAAATGCGCCATGGTTTATCGCTAATGTATAATTTCGCAGAGAATGTCAAGTCCTATCGATAGCCACACCCATTTGTAGGTTGTGAGTTTGGGATAGTTCTTGCGCATGAAAATGCGCTTGCAAGCCACACGCAATGACTTACGCCATAAGGGATGAATACAGACATAAGTATCCGCGTGCATCTGTGAGGATATTCCTTGCGTAACGCAAAGTTATTTTAATTTTAAACTAGCATTTTTAGTAGATTAACTTTTGTGTAAACTCCCTTAAGAATGCGCGTGCAATATCAAGAAATAAACTATACTTTAAGCATTGGGTGCGCCTGATCAGAACGTGCGATGCAGCAGTTTTTTTCACCTGCAAAAATGGTATAGAAGGAGCTGAGAAGTTCCCTGAGTAAGCTGTTTTCCTTTTTTTGGTAGGAAAGGTTTATAGACAGTTAACAGCCAATATTATTCTATGGTGTCAAAGTGGCCAAGTATAAAGCATTTTCGTCCACTACTTCTATAATTTAGGAAGATGCGACGCATTTTTATCCGTTGTAATTGCTGTCTAAATTATACCCACATAACCGTTAGCGAGAATAGAAATAACGCAACCAAAGGGAGCTTTAAAAAAGAAGAACCCACCGGACGAGCATACATACCCGATTTCGTTTTTACCTAACAGATAAACACTAGACGCTATTGCGACATATTTAAAAGTGATTGCTTTATTGCAAAATCACAGCTTATTGTGTGTATATTATTACCGTTTAATCGACTTCTTCCATTTGAGAAACAGGGGCGTCATCTTCTAGTAAAGGTAGTTCCTCTTCCTTGTTTAGCATTTCATCTTCTTCCTCAACGTTGAGACCGAGCCCAATTAGCCCAAGTGCTACCATACGGTGGATACGTTCGCCATAATTGGCAGGGTTTTCCAAGGAAAACCCTGAAGTAAGGAGAGAAGTCTCGAATAGAAGAGAGACAAGGTCTTTTGTAGACTTTTCTTCCTTCTTTTCGGTAACTTGTTGGAGGAGTGCCTTAATGATCCGGTTATCGGGATTGATTTCCAGGGTTCTCTTGGCAAGCATATAGGAAGGTGTAGAGGAATCACGAAGTGCTTGCGCTTTCATGATGCGTTCCATGTTGGCTGTCCAGCCAAATTGCCCAGTTACGAGGCAGCAAGGGGAATCAACAATGCGGTTAGAGATGACGACCTTTTCAATTTTGTCACCAAGAATCTCTTTCATTGTCTTGCAAAGTGGTTCAAACTTTTCTTTACTGGCCTCAAAGGACTTTTTCTCATCGTCGTCTTCATCAAATTGCAATCCCTCTTTGGTTACAGACACCAACTTTTTGCCTTTGTATTCCTTGAGTTGTTGCACGCAGTACTCATCGATGGGCTCGCACATGTACAACACTTCGATGCCCTTTTTCTTCGCCTTTTCCACAAATGGCGAATGGGAAACAGAAATCACTGATTCGCCAGTAATGTAGTATACATCCTTTTGTCTTTCTCCCATACGAGTAACGTAATCAGCAAGGGAAGTAGTATCATCGGATTTGGATGAAGGGAATCGCAAGAGTTCTGACAATTTTGACTGATTGGTTGAATCTTCATGAATTCCGAGTTTTAGGTTTTTTCCGAATTGTTCGTAGAACTTGTCATACTCTTCCTTGTTTTCAGAGAGTTCGATAAACAATTCTAGGCATTTTTTTACCAAGTTCTTTCGAATTACCTTAAGAACGCGACTGTGTTGAAGGGATTCACGCGAAATGTTTAAGGGCAGATCCTCGCTGTCTACCACACCGTTGATAAAGTTAAGGTATTCAGGAATAAGGTCTTCGCAGTTATCCATAATGAATACCCGGCGAACGTATAATTTGATGTTATTTTTCTTCTTTTTGTTCTCAAACATGTCGAAGGGTGCGTGCTTTGGAATAAAGAGAATCGCTCTGAATTCGAGTTGTCCTTCAGCCTTGAAATGCTTTACTACAAGATGATCACCCCAGTCATTAGAAATTGATTTGTAGAAGGCAGCATATTCCTCTTGGGTGACATCTTCAGGATTGCGTGTCCAAATTGGCTTATTAGTATTAAGTACTTCTAATTCAGTCACCTCGACCTTCTTTTTTGGTTTTGTTGCTTCTACATCCTTTTTTGAGTCCTCGTCATCATCGATTTCTTCAATATTTCCCTCTACGTCATCGGTGTCCTTTTTTTTACCCTCTTCTATCGCAGGAGGTGCTTCATCATCCTCAACTTCCTTTTCTTTGGTAACTTGGAGCTTGATCGGATAGCCAATGAATTCAGAGTGTTTTTTGACAATTTCCTTAATCTTTCGCTCTTCCAAATACTCTTCCTGATCTTCTTTCATGTGTAGAATGATTTTAGTACCTCGGCCAAGAGATTCACCCGTATCCTCAACGATAGTAAAGGAACCACCAGCTGAAGACTCCCAAATATACTGAACATCATCATTGTGTTTTGAGATGACTTGAACACGGTCAGCAACAAGGTAAGCAGAATAAAAGCCAACACCAAACTGCCCAATCATTGAGACATCTGCGCCATTTCCCAAAGCTTCAACAAAAGAGCGCGTTCCAGAACTTGCAATAGTACCGAGCGACTTTATAAGATCTGTCTTAGTCATCCCTATCCCCGAGTCATAAATGGTGAGGATTTTTTCTGCTTTGTTGGGGACAATTTCAATAACAAAAGAATCTTGTCCCTTTAACTTGGCTGGTTCTGTCAGAGATTCGTATCGAATCTTGTCGAGCGCATCGGACGCATTAGAAATCAACTCTCGCAAAAAGATATCCTTGTTGCTATAAAACGTGTTGATGATAAGGCTCATTAACTGAGCAATCTCAGCTTGAAAGGCAAAGACTTCTGCTTCCGGCATCTTAAAATTTAACTACAAAAAGTAGCTCCAGTTGGTCTCCATAACGCGTTTATATAGTATGTGAAAAAATGTTGGGCCAAAAGAAGGAAAATTCGGGAATGTTTTTTGAAACCACGTGGTCAGAGCTATTATCAGTAAAAGTATCACAAGTTCGAGTTGATGGTAGACTATCAAGCAAGTCCCAGTCATGCCAATTTTTATTAGTAAATTATTGCGTTAGGTAATCTTGGAAGCTCGTTTCTTTGTCCAATTACTTTGAAAGGCAATAGTACTTTTAAATGGTTTACTCACCTCTTTTCCACCTGCACCATGTGATTCAAAAAGAAAGAAATTTAATTAATAAATTGTCATTCGCGTTTCGTATTAACGCTTCCCCTAGCAGCGGGAACACTCTTTTAGAAAAGCTCCTTTAGAAAAGCTGGACTGCTTCCTCTCTCTCCACCCCGTCCTGGATTTGTCAGACAAGGTGGTCTCCAGTCTCCCTCAGTACCAGAGACTGGAGGTATGTCTCGACGTTAGCTGGCACTCACATAGGGAATAATACTTTTAAATGATAAAGAACCTTTTGCTTAGAGGTTGACCAAACCTGAATTCTTGGGTTCGGCCGAAACCGAAACAAAACCGAGTGTCCATTTTTTAGGTTCGGCGCCGAAGCCGTCTCAGTCGACCTCTACTTTTGATATTATTGGGTGCGTCAGAATATCACTAAGTAATGTATGATTCGAAAATAGAATTCGAATCAAACATTTCAGAGGGCGAAAAAAAAGTTTTTTTCAATAAAGAAAGCCAAGAAAAAAGTATTTTTTCAGGATAGATGAGTACTTCTACATGCATACATGTCAGCCCTTTTGTATATTTCCTCAAAAGATAATTGTTTCTTCGTTTAGTTGTATGGGGAAATTACTTTTGATTTATAAAGGAGTTTTTTGCTATTTATTGGTAACAGCCTCCATCTTCTACTATTTTACACATTGCTTTAGATGGCTTTACGTTTTAAAGAATTATTCATACTAGTATTCAACTTTTTCTTTCAAAGAACTGTTCAAGAGTACTCTTTTCGTCCATACTAAGCTTGTTTCCTACCTCTTACCATTACCTTTTTCAGAAGGTAATTCTGATTGGCTTATCTAAACTTATCCCCTTGTGATTGGCTATTGAAATCAATACAATCATGTCTGATCAACGTGTACAAGCGACACAACACCAAGTCGATGAAGTCGTTGATATCATGAAGAACAATGTTAATCAGGTATTGAAAAAAGCGTGTTTTGATATACTGGAACTTTATTTCCTTTTGGGTGGCGATACTATTGTACAATAACGCTCCAATACGTCCCGTTCCTGTGAGCGTAAATGACCGCGCTATAAAGGTATTAGAGCGAGATCGGAATTTAACGGAAATTGATGATCGAAGTGGTGCACTTGCTTCTGGTGCAACACGATTTCAAAAGACGTCCACTCAAGTGAAACGAAAGATGTGGTGGAAGAATGTGTGGTGGACCATTGCGATTATTGCGGTGGTTCTTCTCATTGTACTCATTATTATTTTGATTGCAAAGCCTTGGTCTAAGTGAAAGGGAATACATCGCTGCTATTGTAACCGTTTTATTATTATTCATGGAAGCATAATTAATAAACTTTCATAGAAGAGTAGCATTTTCACATGTAGAAGCGAATACTTTGATCAAACTAATTGTCGCTTCTAAGCAATTGAATGCATCCGATTGTTATCATAGGAAAGCATTTGGGAAAAGTTTCGTTTTCCACAAACGCATAGTTAAATAGATTAGCAATATGCGATTTTGGAAATTGCGTTAGTCATTATTATTAATAATATTCCTATTTTACCAGCATCCCAGTTTCCCTGCGTCCAAGCTTTCATGCAACTTTGAGTGGTAGGATGAAAAAACGTGCGATATAAGGGAGTCGTAGTTACGATTATCCCGAAGAAATGAAAACCTGCTAAAGTTATGGGGACAAAGTACAGCTTTTGTTTCTAGTTTCTTCGAGTCTCAGAAAAGAAATTATGCGTTAGGTAAAGCCGATTGGCAATATTGCTTCCGTTCGCATTCTAAAAACTGCTTCGACACCTCGAATAGCGCCTAATTTTTCGCTTTTGTTTCAATACATATGCGAATCGCCGCGTCTTTTTAGTTAGGAGATTGAAAATGCGCTGAATATTATTAATAATGAATTTCGAAAGTTTCTAGTATATCGATTGCAGTGAGACGTTGTTGGATTGGATCATCATAGGCTCGATATGAACGAATCGTAGTGCGTTTCCATTGTTCGCCGTATTGTAAAAGCGAATCGCCATGTCGGAAATAGGCTCCGAGATACAGCGGAACGGCTTTTTTAGAAAATAACCTTTTCAAACGTTCCCATTCATTGTTCTTCCTTTCACTTTAATAGTAGCGCACAGAAAGCTGCTACGCTACAACCATCACTTTTGGGCGGATAGGGAAAACAAAAAGCACTCGAAAGAATGCGAAAAGCTATTGGGTGCGAAATTTCTCATTTAACACACGTGTTGCAATAGCATCTCGAAATATAAGGTCGCAGCATACCAGATGGCATTTTTAGTCCTTCCTTTTTCTTTCCGAAAAGTAACGGAACCAAGAGAAACAAGTCAAGTTTGTTTATTTTAGAAAATTGCGTTTATCGCATTCCTTCCATTCCCATTCAATAATCGCTGCTTCCAAAACAAAGATAACGGCAGTGGTCGACTGCTAAAATAGCTTTCTAATGCCTTTTCTGCGGTACAATTCATTTTCTAATAATAGGAAGAATAAGAAAAAACGAAACCCGATTTTTGCATTACAGCGATGGCATTTCTCCCTCCATTACTTTCAATACGAAATTTTATGGAGAAAAAGCGGAAGAAGGAAAAAGCATTTCGAAAAGAATACAAAACGTTTCAAACAAAACATTAGCAGTTACGCTCGTTTTCATAAAGGGAAAGGAAGCAAAATAAACGAATGTGCACCTCGCTGTGATTCTGCAATGCCTGCCAATATAAAACAATGCGCTTTTCAACGGCATTTTCTCTGCGAATTTAGTTTTATTAGAAAAAAACGAAAAAATGCGATTGGATTTTCTATCACAAAACAGGCTCATCGAAAGACTATTAACTAACATAAGCAAATGTTTACTCTACCGCACGAACAATGCGTTCAAAATAATTCTTTTAATGCGAAATTAGAAACAATACAATTGATGGTGCTAAATTGCAGAAAGCATAAAGGCATAAGGAAAAGTTAGTGCAGTGAGATGGAGGAGGAAAAGTGCGGTGGCCGCGCCGATTTCCAAACGTGTAACGAAAAGTTTCGAAAGGAAAGTTGTGGTTTTAAACTGTATTTTCAGAGAGCAAAGCAAAAATGCGCATGACGTATAACTAATAAAGTCAATGTACCTTTCATTTTTCACGTCGCTACCATCGTTTGTAGTAAACAACTTTCCAGTAGCATCCATCAAAGTTGTAAGGAACCGGATTAAGAACTACAATTGAGTATAGCGTACAAGCGTCAAGGGACTTAGCATAAACCCGCCAATCAAAAAAGAGAAAAAATAGCAATCGCATCGAGCGCATTTTTAGAATGACACACAATGATGTGGAAAACCCACTGAATAATAAAGTTTGTCCGTAGCAACAAAAAATACAGCAGAAAAGGGAGGACAAGCTTGGCAGATATCGCAACAATTGAGAGGAAGTTCAGGTTGCTCTCCCATGAATACGCTGCGATAAATTTCTCCATTACTTTCCATAATGCGAACAATACAGCAACTGTATCTCCCATAGAAATCGTTGTATGTCGGACCTTTTGAGACCGATAATAAGCCAATGAATAAAAAGGAAACTCGCAACTTTTAGCATTTGGCTATAACGGAATAAGTGCATTCTTTATGTACAAGTGCATACTTTGAGGATAATTAAGTTTCTTAATTGTTCTACGTTATAAACTGTGCACTTAAAACAATGCGTTTTTACGTGGTTTACACATTAATAAGTATAATTATAAGCGACAGTAAGTTATAATTTATTTTCAACGCAACTTTATGGGAATCTATGCCAATTTGAGCATTTTTACGAGGAAGCTATTCTCGAAAACACCAAAAAATGCGTATATTATGCTAAGGATGAGGCGCCAACATGTACCATTGGTATCAACTTTAGCGTTTTCTAAAGTGTTTGATAATAGCGAAAGGAGTACAATATTCTACTAGCCATTATATATTGCTAAAAAAGAAAAAAAGTTACTATAACGTCGGAATGCGCCGAAAGGAAAGCTTCTAAATCGCCGATAAAGCGCTTTTCAAAGTTTACGCAATCTCTTTTATATTCTTCATACGCCTTTTCTATGAGAAGTTTGCTCATGCGCCTGGCATACACTTTTGAGCGGTTAGAAGGCGTTTTATAACCCATTACTTATAACTGCTACTAACCTTGTTTGATATTGATGGAATTCTCTCTACACATCCGAAACAGTATTGCGGATTGCGATTTTCGAAGCATAAATTCCGATAAAAGCTAAGGATAAACTTAAAATATAGAAAAAATCGAATTCTGCTTCGCATGTATGTATAAAAGCTAACAGTGTTTATGTATTTCATGTCCAACTTCCACACTTTGTAGGTGCCGACGACAATGTTGCAATATTTCAAAGGGAAGTGGTGATTACTAAAAAGCGAACTAATCAGCAAAATTCGGCCTCTTCGCAGTTGTCGCGCATGTTTGATCTTATTGATTTTTGGGTTTTCTTGGAGTAAAAGTGACTGAAACGTGCTTTCAATTTTTTCTTTGAGTTCTTTGTGTTGCAGCGACTTTATGTAAAGCTGTTGAAATTGCATGAAAAGTATTATTTTCTATTGAGAAGAATAAAGAGTCGGATATATAGTACGCTTTTCTGAAAAAATGGGATCGCATTTTAATTATTAGACAACCGTCAACGCATATATATCAAAGTATATAACAGGCATACTTCTTCGCCGTAATTAGCCCACGTTAAGCATGCGAGTAATTGCTCTTTGCCTACTTCACCAATTTCTCTGCTTTCTGCTAGTTTAAATACATATACCAACGCCCGAAGATTATGATGGAGTTCTTTGGTGTTAGCATTTTCATTAGAAGAATGCTTTTCCGCATAATGATTGTTCTCTTTAGGTTTCTTTTGACTTGGCCAGTCTCGATGAGTTTCCTTTTTCCTACTACGCTCATTTTGGTTGAATCCATGATTGGACTTGTTTCTTTGATCATTTGCATTTCCGTTATTCGCATTTCCATTATTTGAATCGGGTTTTAGTTTGTTGCTATTCGAATGGGGACTATTTTTGAAGAAATCCCGATGATCAAGACTCTCTTTGCTATTATTACTGCTACTCAGAGGTTGGTTTTTAAAAAGTTTCCCCGATGAAGTACTAACATAGAAACTCTTACAAAGAAAAGTGTTTCCTTTAGCATCTTTTCTTATCGTTTCGCATTGACTAGAGCATTTATATAACCTATTCGCATTATCACCCTCGGGATCCGTCATTGTGCTAACATTTCTCCCTTCCCTCGTTTCGGGTGGGTTCTATCGTGTCCCAAATGCCCATAAATACATTTTAAAATGACCATAAATAGATTAGTTCAATCTTATTATGGGTATATTACGCATAGCTCTTACCCAATCAATTATTGAGAATGTTGTACCGTAATAATAACCCAATTGTTAATACTAAGCAGTTCCACTCAAGAAATGCAGAAGCTAGGCGAAAGTGAACTCAACGTCTTTGCTTCGTTCCTGAATTGACTTTTCTCCTACTCCTTTGCAAAAGGGCTCGTATTCAGCTTCGGTCTTTTAGAGTACAACTAATTCTCTAGAGAGCAAAATGAACCAGATGGTTTCCGGAAAAAGCGCTAACTACGTTAATGAAGGCTTTCCTTATAAGAAATGACCAGTAAATCGCAACCACCTCATTCCTTAAGGATACTACCTTTGAACGCAAACGGAGTGGTTGAAAGAATTACTCTTGTGCATGAATATTGATATCCTATTGGTTTCTGAATCGCATTGAAAGCTGGAAGCAACTGGGAGACTATCAATTACGATATCTACTATTGGTACGACAGACGACAGGCCTAACCTGAGGAGTCGCAATTGTGATAAGGAGATACATTCCCCATAGCCATCACTGATTCAGCTATGACCCGCTGAATATTAAAGTTGTCTGTTAAAGTGAACATACAGAAACATGGGCTGTTGTCTAACGTTTCTACCTATAAGTCTCCAACACATGACCTACTGGATAGTGATCTTCACATCATTACTAGTGGGGATACTGTGCTTGTGAGTAAGGGAGCTGAACTGTAAAAGTTGCAATCCAAACGGTAAAGTACACGAATGCAATGGCATATCGACTAGTCTTCTTTCCGAACCCACTTGGATCTATCGCTGTTAGTAGTTCCTACTCTAAGCGATACAAAAGTTCATGTTAAGGCAACATTACACAACTTTATACTACACTAAGAACAAAACGCGACTTAACCAGATAGCATCTGAGATTAAGAAAGAACTGTCGCTTCACTACAATGCAAAGTGGGGAGTCAAGTTAGAAACTCTCTCCACTAGTACCAACTCGTTATGGAAGGTCTACAAGACCATCCGATCAAGAGCTTCTCTGCTTCTATTGCGAGATGGTAAACCCACCGCTCATAGTGATTCAGACAAGGTGGAAGCCTTTTCTGAGCATCTGAGTGAACAATTCTCTTCTGATAATCATTGCAGTATTGATCACAACTGCTTAGTTCTGTTTGTTGTAAGCTCGAACTTACTATGTCCCCTAACTCTTGTTCTTAACTGACCGTATTTCTATTAAAAAGCAGAAAGACTAGATGGCATCACTAACCTAACTCTTAATCACCTTTCTCTATCTACTACAGCTGTTCTTGTGGCCCATTTCCCACAGACTGCAAAGTGACCAAAGTTATTATGCTTGGGGAAGTTTCCTTGCCGGTTAATCACCTGTGTGGTTATCGTCCTACAAGTCTTCTGTCCTGTATCAGCAAGATAGCTGAGGCTGTAGTGCTTAGACGATTGAACAACTTTGTTGCTGATAGCATCATGTCTGAACTGCCAATTTGGCTTTGAGAAAAAGCACTCCACAGTTCAGAAAATTCTATGATTAACTGAGCACGTGCCCTGACATTCAACAGCAACCAAAGCACTGGCTTCGCTTTGTTGGATGTTGCCAAGACCTTTGATAAAGTTTGGTACGAGGGTCTGCCTTATAAGCTGCTACGCCATCATGTTTCGCTCTACCTGATTCTTGTCATTAGATTGTATCTTACGGGGCTAGACAGTTTCGGATAGAGTAGGGAAAGTGCAATCATCACGCTAATGGACCCAAGGCTCTCTACTCTTCCCTCTTTTATACTTGTTCTATGTGGAAGACATCGCTTCTCAAGATTGCTCAATATGCCAACGACATTGCTATGTATTCTAACTCTCGCTCCTAAGCTTTTGCTAGTTAAACACTTACAAACTGCTATCGATACAGGGTTTTCCACCTCAAAATCCCACTTTGTCATTTAATAATCCCGCCCCCAAAATAT
>JAQFYM010004985.1:0-14183 GCA_034694785.1 Agrenia bidenticulata
AGCCCCCACGGGTCAACCTGCCAACCGATATAGCTCATCTTCGAACTCATCCAAGCAATTAGGCCACAGACCATGTGCGCAAAATTTCAAGTCAATCGGACTAGTTTGAAGAGAGTTATCGTGATGACGGACAGACAGACGGACAGACAGACGGACACTGTCATGATCCTATAAGCCCTTGGAGTCGGGCTAAAAAGCGGATGTCGTCTTTCAGTTCTCGATAAGCTTGAGATCGCACTGCCCTGGCTTGTTACTCTCGGACTGGTTACTCAGAAATGGCTGAATCTGCCTTCCATACTTCCATCATTCTTCGCCATGTTAATTCTACTTGTTTAGTACATGAGTAGAATAGAATATAAAGTATGGATAAGCAGAAAGGAAGTCAACAAATAACAAAATATGAAACCGCATTCTAAAATAATAATTGAGAAAATTAACACTAAAAAATGTTTATCAAAATCTTTATGCACTCCATAAATGCATCAAATACATCATCATACATTGAATTGACATTTATAGCCCACCATCCAAAATTCGTAAAATAAATTTGAATTAAATCTTGTGAACCACATACGTTGGGTGGAAGCATGGAGATTTGATGAACTGAGGGGACTGCATATACTCAGCAATTGCAGGGAGAGCCCCAAAAGCCTTTCTGAATCTCTCAAGTCCGGCGTAATCCTTTAAGCAATCTGCATCGTAGGCTAGGTAATGGTTGAGTATCTCAAACAGAATGAAGTCCACAAACGAGAGCTAATAACATGGAAACATTCACAGTTACCTGATCGTTATAATTATTTTATGATCTCTGTTTTTAAAAGGGCTTTTCATTAATATGAACTGATGTTCTGGTACTTTAAACGCTAAAATTGAAGTCTTACTTACATCCCCGAGCAGGAAGGTTTTAGATCCCAGGAAGTTGTTTAGCAAAGTAAACTTCTCTGGCATAGTCTTGGCCAATTGTTCTCTTGTCTCCTCCTGTTAATTTTTTTTTTAAATTTGTAATTACAAAGACAACAATTCAAAATTTATCACAAAATGTCTATATTAATGGTTGGTCATACAGTGTAGGTAAAACATGTCTTGATCAAATTGAACCACACATCCCACAACACACTCTCGAGCATATCCGCTTTTCTCACCAGCTCCGGCTTGGTTGGCATAAGGCCTTGGGATTTCTCGCGGGCCAAGTATCGAATAATAGCCTTCGATTCAGTAAGATTACATCCATCTTCCTTCCAGTAAGGGAGCTGGTTGTGATTAAGGTTTAGAAATCAGTAATTACAATTAAATTTAGTAGAATAGACCCCAGAAAAATCAGTATTATGAGCATTTACATTAGGGAATTCCAGCTCCAAGTTGGACTTATCCTTGCCCCACTCCTCCTGGCCAGCTTTTTCCAGTGCGTATCGTTTCTCTTCCACTTCGATTCCAATGTAGGCAATCATAAACCTTATTGGGTGGGCTAACTGTAAGTTTCAAAAATTTTAAGCACCGAGTAAGATCTTGCTTTAATTAGAAACATTTTAATCATGAATTTTTAAGCTTCACTAACCCCTCTGAGGTTCCAGTAACCAAGTACAGGCTTGGAGTTTGACATTGTTGTACAGATTGAATTATAACTCAATATGGAACCGGAATGGATTTGTTTAAACACAAGGCAGCTGAACACAGCAGACTGAGAAAGGAAAACTTGTTGCAAGTGTATGATATAGCATTGGAGTTGAAATAAAATAAAATTCTCAAGTATGGACGGGCATAACAAATTTGTTATGCCTAATAGACTGTGACTCTGTCGGGTATTCAAACATGTGTTTGTATGTGGAGATGATATAATGAGTGTTGCATGGATGGTTAAATCATTGGTTTCTTTTGTCCAGCATTGTTGTTGACCTTCACATGACTTTCTTACATAAGTTTACACTACGATTCAACTGCAGATTGTTTCTTATTACATGACATTCGATATGACAGTTGACTTTAGTATGAAAGTGTAAGCTACTTTTTGCACTGCATGTCAAAATTCATAAGATTTTATGAAAATAGTACGTGATCATTTAGGGCCCTATCTGAACAATGAACTGTCATAAGTAATGTGAGAGATAATGATGGAAGATACGGATGGGTTTAGTTTAGTTTATATTGAAGCCATTTGGTACGATTGAAGTGACTGATGATTTTATCTTGAGTAATAAGACTACGTTAACTAGTGCTTGATTAGATTTCAAAAGCTACTGACAATGTACCGAATTCCTGTTTACATAATGTAGACGCAGCTGAACGGTGGTATTCTGTATTTATTCTATAAATTTATTGTTTCGGATCAATACATAATTACAAATGTGATATAAAAGTCGCGACAAAATTCAGTGAAAACTAAACAACTTGGTTATTGGGTTATGACTAAATATAAATTGGGATTATTTAAGCTTATATGTTATTCTGCTTATATTAAATTATATATTCTGGGAAGCAATTAATTATAATTGTGTGGGGTTTGATATAAACTTAATCTAAACCTTTATCTTTATGATCCGATAATCTGGGTTGCTAGTCAGACAAACACATAATTCTACTCTTTAATATGAGGCTTAGATTATCAAAAGCGTCCATTCTTCACGTATTTAATTTGAGGTTTTCTGTAAAATATTCATCACTTGATTGATAAATAATTACACTCTCCAAATAGTCGCAATCGCCTGCCACCTATCTTCACATCAAATCGGATCCAAATGACAATTCGTCTACCACAAGATCTACAGCATTCATCGATCAGTTCAGAAAAGAATGCCGTATTGCATGAGGACGATAATGGAAATAATTAAAGCTCAGCCCCACTAAACACTAAAAGCTTTAGCACTATGGACTAATGGGCTAGACTTTTTTCCCTTAAACCTCTTTTTATTTCAAGCTCCAGTATATAAAGCGAAAAAATAATAAAACTGATCACTGCACTACTGGGTCGATTAGAAAATTTAGAAGGCTGAGAGTACTAGAGAGTCTGGTTTACCTGGTCCTCATATTGAAATGCATATCTTACACAACGTTTCAAAGAGTTACGTTGAAATCGTATGCATTTATATATTTGTATACTCGAATTCCAAAACGGATGCTCAAGATCATGGCCGTCCTGTTACTGATTTTGGTAATTTGGAATTGAATGCACGGCTTCTGAAAGGTAAGCAAGGAATTCTTTCTATGTATCTTACCATTTCTAAGTTTAACCTTCATTTATTAATTGAATCTCAATTTTAATTAAAAATTAATAGGTTCTCGATGGGCTATCGAACAAGAGATGAAAAATGAAAAGATTGCAGTTTACTTCACTATCGAGATTGTTGATATATCCAAAGTAGACGTGGATACGATGAGCGTAAGGTATTTCGAACATATTAAAGTGCTTAACCTTAATTGAGTTAATTAAAAAAAATATGAGTTGAACCCGTCCTGTCCTAAAAATGTCCGAAAAGGTTGGAAATCTATCTACGTCAACGGTGGGAAGCGGATGAATTGAAACTTCCAGACAACTTGTTCCAACCTACAGATCCCCCAACGACATTTATCACAGCCCCACCAACAATCTTAGATTCCATATGGAGTCCGGATCCTTTCATACCCGTCGCTCGTGAGACGAGTAAGTTTTGTGTCATAACAATGAGATCATCAAAATATGAATTACACATTTAGTTGCAGATTATGAACAATCCTCTGATTTTAGAAATCGCCTCATTTACCGTATCCCAGGCGGTTGTGAATATCTATAAAAATAAAACAATCATTCACAAAACAAGGATGTATACCATCATCGGCTGTAATTTTGAATTTCAGTGGTACCCCCTTGATAAGCAAACTTGCAACTTAACTATTGAGAGTTGTAAGCTTAAAATTAGTATGTACTTTAAGCCCGTAAGCGGTACGCAATAGTATTTGATTAACTCATTGATATACTAAAACCATTCGATTATTTTGTTTTTCATGCAGTCACGTATACATCAAACCAGGTAATGTATTTATGGGAGGATAAGAGGGTTCCTGTAATCGTTAGAAATCTGAAACTTTTTCAGTACGATATTAACCTACCAATGCAGTATTCTAACGGTACCGCATCTCGATGGGGAGTCACAGGTACTAACTCTTTCTGAATTTAAAATACTCAAATATTTAAAAATGACTTTGCTTAAATAAATCTTATTTAGCTAATTACCCATACATCCTACTAAGGTTCACTTTTGAGAGACGAATAGGGAACAATCTAATCCAAGTATTTACTCCAACGATATTGGTTGTGATTTTATCCTGGTTCAGTTTTTGGCTAGGTCTGGATGCAATCCCTGGTAGGGTCAGTCTCCTCATTACATGCATGTTGACCTTGGTCACTATGCACACTGGACTCAAAGAAAGCGTTCCTCCTGTCAACTACATTAAAGTAATCCTGAGGACTACCTCGTGAGACCAATTTATTTAGTTTCAGTACTCGATAATGTTGTTTTTTTAGATGATGGACATTTGGATGGTTAGTTGCATGGCCTTTGTTTTTGCGGCTATGTGTGAATTTGTCGTCGTGAAATACCTCCATTGGAAAACTAATCAGAAATTAAAGGCTAAGGAAGAACAAGAGTTGGCGATGGCCAAGTACGTCCTTAGACATCCGAAAATGCAAAAAAAAATTTCTAATAATAATGAAAGGCAGATGGGTCCCAATACTAACTTGGAATTCTATAGAAATATGAATGCCCACTTACTGGTAACGGAAAAATGCTTATAATTTTAAGCTTTCAAAACATGTATTTAATAGATCTTCACCCCACAGAACTCTGAAAATCATCACCTAATGGAAACGATTCCAAAGCGTCGGTCGGATGCTCCCAAGGCAGCTTGGCAAGATTTTGAAAGGGATCCTGAAATTATTGGCCCACCTGAGATTTTTTACTATCCTTACCAAAATCAGATGAAGGCATGGAGAAATCCTGAGGATGACTGGCCTTTTGTACCAAAAAAGAGGCCTATATGGGTCATAATTGACCGTGTATCTAGAGTCGTATTTCCCATGGCCTTTGGGATTTTTAATGCTATTTACTGGCCATTGCTAATCATTGGAGCCTCGAATCAGTAATTGTCTGAACTGGAAGGCTCCAGAAACATTAATTTAGCAAAAAACAGCTATTCTACAATTTATTTTAATTTAAGACCATATTCGAGATAATTAAATATTGAATGTAGCAATGCTACAGTAGCATGGCATCTCGGCCATAAATAGATATAAAATAAATGACACTAGACCAATCTATCATGATCATGACATATTCCTGTTTGAAAATATTATTAAAAAACAGTTTTCTTCCGTACCTTGGGGTAAAGTGAGAAAGTTTAAACTTGTAGATAATTATTTATTTATGACCCTGAATGATTATGAATTAAAATTGTGTTTTTAATTGCAATTAATGGACATGAATTATTGAATCCATGGAATATTGGATAGGTGGGATAATAATTGTGATTCATTGAGTGACGCCCACGTGGTTTCCTTTGCCAGCTCCAGTGTTCAGTTGTTTAAACTCACCGAAGCTCTCTGTTGCTTTCCACTGTACATAAAATACATGAATTTATTCTAGCCATACTCACAGAGACTCACACAACAAATCTCGATCTCACGTCTCACCCCTTTCACCTTTTAGAAACTTACTAACCTTTTAATCAATTCCGTACACTTGTTCTAGCAACTGCAATTTCAAAGGGTCTTTAAATACAGCCATCACCAAAACCAATCCTCCTGTAGTTGCCTCAACTTTCCTAGCCAAGTTGACTGTCATTCAATAGTTGATAGCTTTAGTAGATGGTTTCAAAATTTCAAAGCCAAATACCAAAGAAAGCCTCATAAAGGATAGTTAATTAATTAGATCGTACACATTACGTAAAGTAGACAGTGTAGTGTAATTCTATCTTCCAAGGATGAGTTCCATGCAGCTTCTCAAAGATAATGAAGGTAAGTTATCGCTATTAGACAAGCAGATTAGGCTGGAAATCTTGAAGTCTGGAAGTGAGAACACAATAAAATTCTTTAAATTTTTATCATAACTAATTATCGCATAGATCTTACTAGTGACCATTATCCTTGCTCCAGGTCAATCGTACATCCCTCCAAGTCAAAGGCCAGACGGGAGTTGGAGAAAGCCAATCCGAGTCAAAGACGGCTACACCCCCCAAGAGGAACAACCCGTGTACGTGAGCAAAGGACGACAAGGAGGCCCAGTAGGCCTTAGTCCCTCTGATATCGAGTCTTTCAAGTCTGGGGGCTTCCCTATAACGTACTTTGATGTTGGTGACTGCAAGCCCACTGCTGCCATTCCTGGACTTAATTTTGTAGAGTCCTCTGACCCCTTGGTTTCTGGGGGGAAGACCAAGTCGAAAAAGTCTAAGAGTAAATCCAAATCTGGAGGAACGGATGCGTCACCTGCAAGTGCTTCTGCTCAACAGGGCAAAGGTCAAGCGTCAGTCGCTGCTGCCGCGTCTTCTGCCAAAGCTCCTTCCTCTCAACAGACAGATCCTGTTAAGAGACTTAGAAACTTGAAGAAACGCTTGAGAGACATTGAAGAGCTTGAGAAACGGATTAGTTCCGGGGAGCTAAGTTCTCCTGAAAAAGAACAGGTTTGGAATGAATATCAGTATAAAATGAATATGTTGCAGATTGAAAATATGTAACGAGTTAGGAAATCTGCACAGTCTTCTGTTAAGTTAATTTTTAAAGCAGACTTTTTTTTTATTACTCAATTGATCTCAAATTCTTAAGTTTTTGTGTTTTTGAATTGTTCGGGAGTTTAGAGTCTCGTAAGGAAAATTTTGTACTCAATTAGGTTTCGTTGCATCGCTCGGAATAAATGAAATTTTGAAGCATTACAGTGTGATCAATTTTTTGAACTGCATTGCATTGTCTTCATAACTACAAATGTTAGAAAGAGTCAATGATAAGCTGTTTATATTTTTAATGCTTTGTATTGTATTGATTATCTAAATAATAATTGCTTCACCATTTAAAAATTAATACTAACTACGGTGTGAATGGTTTTACTGTGTTTCAGCTCGAGAAACTGAAGAGGAAAGACGAAGTGTTAGATGAAATCGATGACCTTGAAGAGCTCGTTGCCAAGCTTAGCGTTTCATGATGCTGACGTGACATCGATATTATATTACAAATTATGAATTTTTCGTATTATGTTGTCATTTTATCCTCATATGTCATGTATGTAATCTTACTATTTGTTTACTGTCAATTTCGAACTGTTCTCACAAGTTGGAAGAAAATATGCAACTTATTGTTAGATATATTGTACTTAAATGTATCTGCCCATTTACCAAGGGTTAAAAGTACTGTGGTAGGCTAAATAGTTAGAGAAGCAAAAAAATCAAACTTTAATGAACTATGTATACTTGAATGTTTCTTTATTATGGTTTGATTTGTAGAAAATTAGCAATTTCCTACACATGCTCTTCAAAATCCGACTGTAGGTAGAAAGTGAATCGTCTTATATTTTTAAAATAGTTTCGGGTGGAAGATTTTGCTATTTAAAAATATCGGTCATCCCTAAAGTGACCAATGTTTAGATTGAAAATCTGATTCTAAATCATTTGGTCATCTTCAAAATCGTAGGTAATAGAAATTATTTTGCATATCTTTCATGCATAATTCCTGATAAGATTAATTCTTACCTCATGCTGCCTTTCTGTAAGGGAAATTCTATAAACACAGCATAACCCCTGACCCCGCATACGTTTGTGATAATTAAGTTCTGCTTAAGCAAATTAGGTGAAAATTATTTCACGGAATCTGTTCATCTTACTATATTCTGAAGTTCGTGCATTTTAAGTAAACAAAATATCTATAACGCATTTGGTGTATTGGTGTTTTGCACCAGACCAACAAATACTTGAAAACTTTTGATAAATATCCCAACGAAGTTACTTCTATGTATCAGGCTTTCTAGTGTTCAAACACCAGCTTAGTATCAAACTGTATTTTCTGAGCATTGAAAGTTTCCATTTTGAAAGAGTTATGTTATTCTTAAATTCCATACTAATATTATTTTATGGACTTGTACTAGCAACCCATCATTCGTCTCTCGACTGCATGCAAAAGAAACCACGTTTATCGAAGCATCCAAAGTTAGTGGTTATATCTTACGACGGATTTAGATTCGATTATCTTGACAAGGCAAACACTACCGTTTTGTCAGCACTTCGAGATCGAGGGGTTTATGGCCCTTATATGAAATCCCAGTTTGTTACCAACACGAATCCCAACCACCAGTCCATTGCTACAGGGTTGTTTAGCGAGTCTCATGGAATCATAGACAATTCTGTATTTGAACCCCAATTAGACAAGGAACTCGATGGATTTGACTTTTTCAACGAACCGTTTTGGAATTTTGATCCTCAAGTTGTGCCAATTTGGGTATGTTAATTTTAACTCATTCACTTCATTCAGCAGATAAAAATGTATTTACTCACTTCTAAATTTCAGATTCGAAACGAATGGGCTGGCGATGGTCGTTATAGCGGAGCTATATGGCCAGGGTCAAATATTCCATACGGATCGAACAAATCATTACCAACGCACACCATGGCTTATGAAAAATCAATGCCTTTTGAGAATCGCGTCGACCTAATCACCTCATGGTTATTAGATCCAGAAACCCCAGCTAATTTAGTGTTCATGGTATGCCTGACACAATTGAAATTATTTGTCCATTATCATTCATCATAAGCCCTTTAGACAAATCTGAATATTAAGTTTTCCCTTGAGATAGTACTTCGATGAACCAGAAGGACAAGGACATCTCTACGGCCCAGATTCTGACCAAGTAATCACGGCAATCGAAAGGATGGACAACCTCACAGGTTATTTAATAGATCGGCTTAAAGCAGAAAAAATTTACGATCAACTTGATTTGATAATTCTGAGTGACCAT
This sequence comes from Agrenia bidenticulata, assembly GCA_034694785.1. NCBI lineage: Eukaryota > Metazoa > Arthropoda > Collembola > Entomobryomorpha > Isotomidae > Agrenia > Agrenia bidenticulata. Next base: position 8,964 of record JAQFYM010004985.1, read on the forward strand.
GGGATGCATGAGGGCAGTTTGAATCATATCATCAATATTTCGGAGATAGTGGATACGAGCCTCTACTCAAGATTCGGAGGAACTCCTGTTCTACATATAGTACCAAATCCAGGTAAGCTTATGCGGCCTTAGGAATAATTACAAACTTCTTATCAGTAGTACTGGTATATGCATATTCAAGGATACGATAAAGATGTTCGATTAAATGATTTGTGTAGGGAAACTTGAAATAATTTACAATGGTTTCAAAAACGGCTCGGTGGGAAAGAATTTCTCCGTTTATAAGAAGGATAAGATTCCAGATTGCTGGAGGTTCAAAAATAACCGAAGGGTTACGCCAATTGTATTGGTTGCAGATCCACCCAATGTCTTTGATGACTTTCCGCGAATGGTCGAGATGTTCATAAACATGTATTGTGTGGATTGTACAGATGAAGAGAAGAAAATTCTCGCAGGTTATTGAGGTTATTCAATTCAAACCCATCAGCTAACTATCTAAACTATCTAAGTGGTTGTTGATACTATTATTTGGTCAACTCTCGAGTCGAAGTTGTTCATATTTAACCCGTCAATCTTAAATTCCAGAGAATCCAGACGGCAAGTTCGGGATCCACGGTTATTCTGGGGATATCATCACAATGCGTCCGTTCTTCATTGCCCATGGCCCATCCTTCAAAAAAGAGTTCCAAGCTCAGCCTTTTCAAAATGTCGACCTGTTTCCATTGATTTGTAATATGATGGATATCCCTGTACCGCCGAATAACGGTAGTATGGAAACGATTAAGGAGATATTAAATGCATGGCCCAAGGGAAATACAAATGGAGAGCTTTCACTGTCAGCAACACAAGTTTCAATTCTAATCCCTTGGAACTGGGACATAAATATATTATTTGGTAGTTGGATGATATTTGAAAATATTTTTATTCATTTATGAATCAGACACAAAGAAAATTGGTGTGAAAAAAATATCGTATTTCTATTGCAGGTTTTGTAAGTCTGTTACATAACAGATTCCAGTGACGTTACACGAGGGGTAATCTACATAATCTGGCGAGATGAAAATTCCTGACGTGTAGAATCCATTTAGATGTTAAACGAAAAAATGTCAGTAAATTGAATTGGACTAAGCCATTTTAGTTGACAGTACTATTAGTTGTAAGAGGTAATTAGTAACTCACTTGAATAAAATTTAAGTTTTAAGACTTTGCAAATCTACTGTTCATCCAATTCTACTCACTGAATGTTGAAATCTCCAAACTCATGCAAGCATAACTTAAAAACGCAAATTAAAAATTCGTTACGAGTCTAAAAACACAAATTCTTTGCTTTATGCTTTAAATAGGATTACATTCATCTTGACAGATTTTTTCCCCTTTTTTCCCCTTTATGTATTTCTGCATTACTTACGCAGTAACTAAACCCAACAAAACAACTAACAAAACCTGTATCTTAAGAAAGTATGTGTAAAGGTATTATGTATAACGAAATAGCTGAGAAAACACCCACAGCCGCAGTATACAAAGGTGGCACGAATCAAGAGGCATAAAGAAGAAACCGTAAGAGCCTGCATTTAAAATATAACTGTCTACTTCTTATGCTTCTGAATTTGGTCAACCATGCCCGATGTAATAAACTTAACTTGATCCACCTACAACAATAACAAAATATTCCCCTTTCCGTATCCTTACTTCATTCTTGAACTTGACACAAGTTTATTCTCATCTCCAAATCAGTCTTTGGAAGCTTCTTACCTCTGAGGAATCTACCATCAGATTCACCTGAGATTTTTAAGTAAGAAAAAAATACTTTAAAAAGAACCTCGTACGTTAGGAGAACCAATTTTAAAATTTTTGAATAAGGCATAACCTACAAAATTTCCTACACATATATTTTTTTAGTATCGTCGAACCATCCTTTTCCAAACCTGGAGTATACATTTGTTGAAACTAATTATAATTTGACTTCAAGTTGGCGTGATTCTAAGGTTAGTTACAGCACACTGTGTCTGATTGTCCAACTGTTTATATCTACATAAAATTTTATTATAATCTTGCTAGCTTCGCCTTCAAGATTCAAGATTTTGCATGAAGTCATTATAAATATTCATTTCCAAAATGTTTATATAAAAAACCATCCGCCCAACTAACAGAGTCTCAACTTAACTCAACTACTTGTAAGGCCTAAATTTGATACTGAGAGGAATACTTGAGAATCAGGTATTACTTTTAATGAATAAAAAATCTATCGGTGATTGTGGGATAGGATAGGGCAATAGTTGCTAGTCAAGGCCTGTGCTTAGTATACAAACACGGCGAGTGAAACTGAATCCTTTTAAATGCATAATTAATCAAGTAACCAATACTACTAGCCATATTAGCCCATACTTTTTTTTGTACATATCTCCTTTCATAAATGTATACTTGACTTCATCCTGATTTAAGATAAGGTTGACGCTGCGTAAATTCATTCCGTATTGAATATCCACAAGGTTATATGTTCATAATAAAGATTATTTTTTTTAAGAGTTCAGTTGGATGTTGAACATTGGACGATGAAGTAACAGTGTATAGATAGCTTGACATGGCCTTGTGGAATATTTATTTTTCTGTGCTTAACATTATATACATTAAAAAACACCTAGGAAAAATTGGGTCGTAATCCATTGATTAGCCCAAATTAGTTTATCATTAATTTTTGTTGGGAGACAGTCTGACAGGGAGTACGGAACAGTGGGCAGGTGTAATAAGATTCTTGGAATTTTGAAGTGTATATTGTTATTCTGTAACATACATGGAATATTGAGTGAGAATTCGTTTATGAGTGTAGATAGAGATATAAGAAATCGAATTACCGGTAAAAAAATAATGTTCAAAGAACCTCTTAATTTATTTTAACCCAAAAATCAAAATTGTTTGGTTTTCTTAAATTTAAATTAGACCACAAAGGGTTCAACTATGACCGAAAATGGGGAAGGACGTACAGCAAAGCCGCCTCTATTCCTTGGATTTGACCTAAGCACTCAATCGGTTACTAATTGTCTTTATTAAATTAATCCAAATGTTCAATCATACTTCAAAAGCTACACCTCCCAGCTCTTCCTTCTATGAAAATATCGATTTTTCTCTCTCCGTGCAGGTAAAAGCCCTAATAACCAACGAGCAGCTCGAAGTGGTGTATGAAGCTGGGGTACAGTTTGACGTGGATTTACCCGAATTTAGGTAAAAAGTTATACCCACGTGGTTTTACTAACCGAGCTTTCTTCAATTATCTTGGTGAACCAAGTAACTCGTTTTTTTCATGAGTGTCTCGAACATCTGAATGTAGAACATCAGGTGGGGCTAACAAGGATGAGAACAATCCGAAAATAGTCACAGCCCAGCCCATAATGTGGGTTAAAGCTATGGATCTAGTCATGGAAAAGTTAAGATTGCTCGAACTTCCGTTTGAACAAATTGTTGGCATCTCCGGGGCTGGACAGGTGCGTTGAAGATTCCATAGCCATAGTCCATAGTCATTAGCCATAATATGGTTCAGCCATTGCCTGTAAACAATGAACCTGTAATTAGGCATAAATTATTGACATCTGCAATTGTTTTTCAAACTATAAAATAGCAACATGGGAGTGTGTATTGGAAAAGAGGGACAAGGGATACACTGAAGAATTTAGATCCTGACAAATTCCTGCATGAACAATTAGCCCTGTGTTTCAGTGTCCAACATTCTCCTATCTGGATGGACTCAAGTACAACAGAATATTGCGAAAAGTTGGAAAAGTTTGTTGGAGGACCAGAGGTAATTTTTTTTAAATACTTATTGGTACTGACTATATAAGTAGACTTTGACATTGGTGTTATGGAACTAGGAACTTGCCCGAATTACCGGTTCTAAAGCTTATGAAAGGTTTACAGGGAGCCAAATCGGTAAAATATTTGACAAGAGAAGAGAAGCTTACAATGCTACAGAGGTGAGATGTAAAATAAACAAAACAATTCGTTTGTTAATCAACCAACGATTATTCAACTCTACTTTGATATTAATCACTTAGAGAATTTCTCTCGTCTCGAGCTTCGCCGCATCGATATTTTTGGGGGACTATGCAAGCATAGACTATTCGGATGGAAGTGGAATGAACCTTTTAGATATAAGGACGAAAGCATGGTCAGAAAAATGCTTGGAAGGGATCACCAGTGCCGACTCAAAGCTTGAAGAGAAGCTCGGGGTCCCAGTAGCGACTGAAGATGTTTTGGGAATAATCTCACCCTACTTTGTGGAACGGTATGGATTTTCCCCGGATTGCAAAGTGATTGCATTTACAGGGGATAATCCTAGCTCCTTTGCAGGTTAATAAAGCTGTTTAAGACCCGTTACTATTGAATATTGATGCGTAACAAATTTGGAATTCATAATTGTAATAATTATGGTTTATTTTCAGCGATGTGTCTAGGACCCACTGATATAGCAGTGAGTCTCGGGACATCCGACACACTATTCCTCTCCATGGAACATCTTCCAAAGGAAGGATTCGGTGAAGGGCACATATTGGTCAACCCGATTTCATCCAAGGAACATTACATGGCTTTAATGTGCTTTAAAAACGGTTCACTAACAAGAGAAAGGATAAAGAGAGATTATGCTAGCGGATCTTGGAGTATTTTTAACGAGCTTTTGGATTCAACTCCAAGAGGAAACTTTGGGAACATTGGCTTTTATTACGATTTATGGGAAATCATTCCGAAAATTAAGAGTATGCTTAAAGCTTACATCCTCAAAAACATTGAAATCAATCATAAAGCTGAAATAATATGAAATGATTTCAAATGCTCAGACGGAGATCATAGGTTTAATAGAGAAGGGACGAAACTTTCCAAATTCACGAGTAATGAGGTCGAAGTTCGAGCTCTTTTAGAAGGGCAATTTCTCTCAAGGAGACTTCACGCTGAGAAGATAGGTTGCGAAATCAGTGAGTTCTTATAGAAATACTTGTTACATATTATTTGCTTGTACTACTGAAACTTATAACTTTTGACATTTGTTTAGCAAAAGACACGAAAATTCTGGCTACTGGAGGAGCCTCAACTAATGCTCATATACTTCAGATCTTATCGGACGTTTTCCACTCCCCCGTATTCAGTCAGGTAAAATTGGTGTCCGGTCGATATCACTAAAACGAATATCCATAAAGGTAATAGCCATAAGTTATAATCCATAAAAAAAATTAT
>JAQFYM010004986.1:0-14183 GCA_034694785.1 Agrenia bidenticulata
ATCTCATTTATCAGGTTGTTAATTATTTGGCTAAAAAATCTAATTTTCCGGTCCCGAGATAGCGGTTAATCGAGGTTTTACTGTATATAGATTTATAATAAAATTATTTATAACCGAAAAAGTTCTTTTTTTATTATATTGCTAACACATATTTTTCCAGGATAAGTAATTGTAAAATATATCTTGCCATTCCCATAAAAAATTATTCTTAAATTCCAGAAGTTATTGTAATACTGTTTCATGTTTTTTGAGACTCACAATAACCCAAATATTATCATTTGTGAGCGCCATCAAAACCCTGAAAAAATTACAAAAAAAATATTTTTTAAAATATAAAATATTTTGACTTTTATGCGCAAATGTTAAACGAGCTAATTATTACAAAAATATGGCATATAAAAAAACAATAATTTCACAAAATAAACATATAGTTTGGTAAAAGTTTTAAACTGTATTATAATATGGTATTAATTTATACATCCAATATACCCTAATAATTCAAAATTTTATATTAATGCACAGAAACAGTTTTTTACATATCTGCAAAAAAAAACTTTTAAAACTTAAAAATTAAACTGGCTGTTTGAACAAAAAAGAGAGTAAGTTAATTGACTTTTGAAGTCAAATACATTTATGGGGGGTATAAACTTAATTCAAAAATTCAAAAAACGATTCTCTTTAATCTAAAAGATCCTTAAATTTACGAAACATTTTTTTTTATCAATTTACGCATCTTGATGAAAATTGTATTGCAAATTTTACAACCATTTATAATTCCCAAATAGTTACGGTTTGAATATAAACGCTTTTAAGATGCACAGAGGTTTTTCCCATATGCTTTATAGCACAGAATTGCATACATAGCGTTTTTAAAAGTAGGTATTGGTAAACCGTAAGCATAAAAAAACAAACTTGTATAAAAATACAATCAATTTATAAATTAATGCATTCGAGTATTAAGTTGCAACACTCATTTTTGTTTATAAACTCCCTCGCCATAAATACCATGTTTGTGACATTTTTATTTAGTAATACCGATAAATAATATATTTTTTGCACGAAAGAGCCTATAAGAATTTTACAAAAATACAAAATACAGCTGTATTTTTCAATTTTGTATAAAAACTTTTTTATGGTTTAATTTTGTACTTTTCTGTATGTTTCGGATGATTTTACTACCTCTTTATTACAAAAATAACAACATTTTAAAAATTAAAAAGTCTGTAGTTTCAACACCGTTACAATCTTAAGAACTATTAAATTGGTTGGTTCTATAAAGTAGTCCGGGTAAATACTTTTTTAACGAGACATATATATGTGTAGTTATTTTTTTATTTCATATATCATATTTATACCCTGTAGAACACCATTTATCACTGCTTTACATAGATTTATCTGCTCACTATATATTTGCGTAAGCAAAATACATCATTATAATAATCAAAAATGTTTTATAAGTCGTAATATAATAATTTGCCATTATAAAGAGGCTTCATAAATTCAATCACAAGTTTTGTACTACAAAGCTTACATGCATTTTTTTTTACTTAATGGCTATAATAGTTCTAAAAACATATGAGTTAGAAACACAAATTTATACACATTTTTACAAACCACAAAAAAAAATTATATATAGTGACTTTTTAAGATATGCTTTTTTATATCTGAGAATGTAAATATCTACTGTAGATACATAAGTAAAAGAATACTTCTTTTTGGCGTCATTTATAATAAAAATATTTTTAAGAAAAAAAATAAAAGTAAAAAATATACAAAATGGAATGGCCAGAATAGTTTTTTTTTGTGTTTATATTGCCACATTTTTGCGGTGTTTTGTAGTTCCAAAAAATACAACCTTTTTTATACCTAAACGGACACTCGGAATATCCTACTGGTTGGCCGATTGGCAATTTTTTTATTTACTTTTTTTTGTAAAAAATGGCGTCTAAGCATATTTTTACATAAGCTAGTACTAAGAAGGAACACAATAACTTTCCGACAGGTTTTGATGGCGATGAAACTGTTATGATTTTTCAGCTAGGTATTAAGGCTTTCAAGATTTTATCGAACAGTTATATTTTAATCAAATGTAAATACATTTTAGGCAAATAATTATTGGTTTTTTTTTTAAACAAAATGGGTTCTCTTTTTTTATGTAAATACTGTGTGAAAAAGGTAATGTACAAGTTTTTACTATAGTATTATGATCTATGTAATTACCATTAGTATCGTTATTACATTAGCGTTACTTTTGTAATGAATTATATGTAATCAATGTATTTTTACTATGTAAATGTTCGCCTATTGTATATAAAGCTTTTTTGTTATATACCAGTAAAAAATGCTTTATAAAAGGGTTTCGATAAAAATGGGTAATCAAACAAACCATAAAAAAAAACAAACATTTAACGAAAATTTGTGTGCAATCTCTACCACATTCATCGCGTCCTCGTTTGTAAACCACAATACGTAGAGGGTCATTTAAAAGTAGACTTTTTAATATGGTTTTTTACGAAAGTTGCTTTCATCTAAGAGGGAAAAAAGCCAGCTAGTACGAGAAAAAAATATTATTCGGTATATAAAAGCAGCGTGTTTTTGTTTTTACATAATTTACAGTAGATTTAAAAAGTAACGAGTAATGAAGGATTGGCATTTTTATAACGGGATTTGGTTTGTTATTTTTTAAAACAATTCATCACTTTTTATGTCGCACCTACTTAAAAAATGTTCTTTTTTTGTATATACTAAAACTAGCAATAAGAGTGTCGACATATATCTCATTAGATGGCAGAATAGGTAAAGAGCATAGCCTAAAAGCAAATCTTGTTATAGTAAAAATCAAACAAATCACGCTTTAAAAAACCTGTAGTGTTTTCAAGGACATACATAGTTGCCTATTGCTTATGCTAAATACAAAAAATAGAATAACATGACATGTTTTGGACGTAAACCTGAAATACAAAAGTTTAATTTTTTTATATCAAATACTTATACAATATAATGTGTTTTTTACACATTTTCAAAACGCGATTAAACTACGAACTATTTTTTAAATGTTTTTTTTTAATAAATGCTCATAAAAAAAGTACAACTAGATAAAAGAGCTTAACAAATATTGTCCTCGGTTGTGTTTTGTATAAAAACGATATTAAAAACAAAAAAAAAATAAGTGCTATTTGCTTTTGTGAAAAACAAGTCTTTTACAGGCTTTTTTGTTTTTAGTTATTCATGTTTTCTTACTTCCGAAAGTATAATCACTTAATTGTGTTTTTGCAAGAAAAGCAAAAAAAAACACGTCAAAGAAAGCATAAAATTTTAGATTGTATACTAAAGTCCATATCGAACCTAGTTTCAAAAATAAAGGAAATATAAAAAACGCAATAAACAACATTAACTACATTGCGAAAAAAATTCTGGCCAACTAATCACACTACGCAGCGCCATAAAGAACAATAAATATAAATTATAAAAAACAAAGGGTAATCAAAAACGTATAAATAGTTGCAATATATTCAAAAACGAAAATTGCATGTAAAATTTCAGTTATTTGTTATAAAACTGCAAGCGTATTATCTTAATTTTCTTGTTTATACCTGTTTTATATACATTTTTTAATAAGTACAGATAAACTTCTTATATATCCACATTAATTTACCTTTCTACTGTCACAAAAACCTTACTCTCGAACAAAAATAGACAAATATAGGGTAGGGCAGATACACGAGAGAAACAGAGTCAAACAGCATAGTATTTTTTTGTTTTTCGAGTAAGGCATGAATGGGTTGACTTTTAAAGACTTTTAGCCAAATAAAACAAAGAAAGTATATAGAAAAAGAAAAATTGACAGCGATTGCAAATGCCTGAACTTTTTTAACACGCAAGCACATTCTTAACTTTTTTAAAAAATTTACATGTGTTATTATATGTACATATTTGTAGAAGTAATTATTCCTTTATATGCAATATATATTTACAAATCTTTGAAAACCGAAGAAAAAAAATAAGATACATTTACACATATATACTAACAAAACTTTCTAGTTTAACCGTCAAATATTATATAATCAAAAAAATCCAAATAAATATATTATAATTAATCAAGAAAATAGGCTATATATATTTAGTATTACTTATAATTATTTATTCTTTTTTTAATTAATTATACAAAATACACTCTATTACTAGTTTATCAGATAATAATATACTTATTGGCATTTCAGGAACAATTTTCTCCGTTGTATTACTAAATCTGTAAAGTCAGTAATAGCTTTGATATTACATTTTTTTAGCCTTTTCCTGGGTTAAATTTGTGTTTTTTTGCCAAATTTAAAGCCTCATTTATAATTTGAAATTTTCTTTTTTCGCTTGCATTGGCATTTTTATCCGCATAAATTTTTTTTAAGAGTATAATATCACTTACTTGATCCTATTGCATGACAGCAAATATGTTTAGAAGTCTCATCTCAGCATCTTTGACATCTGTTTTTTCAACACCACTTTCTTGTTGGTTTTGGATCCATATTAATGCATTAATACATGCTTTTTATAATTTTTTTACTTTTAATTTTTAGAAAAGCGATAGCACAAAGCTGCACGGCATCACACAATTACGCACACTTCTGCAAGAAATTGTCTAAAACCACGTGATTAAATTGCACAATTGTTGACAAAAACCTTTTCTTATATATTACTGTAAAATCATCAATTGTATCGCGATCCAGTGGTTGGATCAAAGAGGGTGTATTTGCTTGATAATTTAAAAATTCAATATGTGAGTTTTCCTGTAGCTTTTTTTGTCATTTATCCATATTAACAGTATTTGTGTGTAAAAAAGTGACATTGCATGGTTTACCATTAAAGATAGCGATAGTAAACCGCAATTTCATCCATGCATTTTTGGAAAAATTTAAATATACATATAGCTTTGACAAATCCTTGTTTTCATGTATTCTTCCTGATTGCTCTACCTTTAGGAGTTACATTTTTTATCCCTTTTGCGCTTACCATAAGGCTTAGTGTTATTCTCTTTTTTGATTTATGTTTCCTGCAAATTCTTCACTCTTAGTTATATAGGTCTTATCTGAAAAGAGTTTGAAAACAGAACAGTTTCGTCTAGTTAGAAAATAATGTCAATTTCGCATTGTATAATATCAAGCCCAATTTTTTCTGAACATTTAACAGCAGTTTTTGTATCTGCAGATCCTTAATCTGGAGCAATTTTACAATAATAGATTTTATTTCTAGATTTAAATGTTCAAGTCATTCATCAGAGGCTCGTAAATATTGTAATATACTGTTCATGCTGTACATAAATGCTCTCTCGTTAATGTACGGTTCTTTGACCGGGATCGCTTGACTAAATATTTCATCTACTGTAGAAATCGTTAATTACAGCATTGCTTCAAACCACATTTTTGGAAAGAAGTGTTTTACCTTTATAAATCTATACGTCTATATATTCATTGGTTTTTTTGTAAATCTTAAAGATGGCTAAAAATGTAATATTGTAACTTTTGCTATTTTGGCTGCGGATTAAATGTGTACTATCAGCATGTGCATTATTTTAACATTATCTGCACTGTAAGGCTTGCCCGTGCCGTTATTTTTTTAGTATCCGGAAGGGTCATCTTTCTTGTTATTAGGTACCTAAAAAATAACAAAGAATATAGTACTATCCAAAGATGAAATAATAGAAACACAAAGAACTAAAGTAATAAAGTACCAAATATGCGACTACCGAATACTAGATGCGACCATTGATATACAAAATTGAATGTTTATTTTTTATGCAAAATATCTTAAAGTCTACTATTATACATAAAAGATGTATTTCTGATAGATTTGTGAATAATACAAAATTTGGTTCTGTCTGTAAAAGAAGGGTTACAAAAGAATGGATATAATAAAGGTGCAACTGTATATAAAACATATCGTATTTTTTTTTTTGGTTTTTAAGACTGTTTCTACTACTTGTTTTTGCAAAAATGTTCTATTTGTTACTTTATTTGTCTAATATTAAGTAATAATCGTAGTTTTTTCGTATTTAAAACAATAATTGTAGTTCGATTACTTTTAAGCGGAAAACAAAAAAAAAACTGTTGTTTTTTATATGAAAATGCGCGCTTTTTAACATACAATAAATCCTTACCTTATGTTTACTATGTAATGTGGCTTTTTTTGTATTATTATTTGCCTATGTTTGTATGCAAATACACAACTATATGATAAATCCTAATTATAAAAATGACTGCAAAATATACAAGAAACTAATATATTATGGTAAACAGTCTAATCCAAGTTTAACGAATAACACACTTTGAAGAAAAAAAAATCACAGAATATTTTTTCTGCTCATGATTGAACGGAAAATATTCCTCTTGGCCTGTCATATTGACACTCTAAAATGGTTTCGCAATGCAGGTTGACGGAAACAAAACTTATACCGTAATATAATATTAAAACAGTAAAAATCAATTAGAAAACATATTTTTAAAATAACAAAAAAATTTGCTTAAATATTAAAAATTTACTTCCTTTTTAATAAATTTTTTATACTTAAAAAAACCCCCTTTTTCAAAAGAGTCCTGGGGGCAATGCTTCTTTCCATTCCCTTTGCTCCGCCACTGTGTACATTGCAAAAAAACGTTCTAATTAAATCAGCAAATTAGTGAACTCTTAATAAATTTTCTAGCTATAATTTAAAAGTTCTATTCAACGCTCAGTTTTACAAAGTTTTTTTATATAACAACGCCAAAAGTTAAGTATTCACAATATGTTAGCTAACTGATAAAAAGCGATCCTGTAAGAATGGTAGTGTCTTATAGATTGCGAAAGCTGTTTTTACATATGCAACACGGCTGATAATATAGTATTTGAGTTATCAAAGCCATTTTATTTAATTAAAAAACAGTGTATGGGTATGGGTATGTTTATTTTATTTTATTTTTTTTGGGATAGGGACTAAAATGTTTCAAACTGAGGCGTTAGTTTTCCTATCGTAAAAGTGCTTAAAAAATACAATTTGTAACAAAGCAGAAATAAACACGCTACGAAAAATATAAAAAATATCAATTAAAAACAAATTAGCATGGCTTTACTTATAAGTAACACGTTTACGTAATAATCTTGCTGCGGTAGCAGTATGTAAGTATTGAACATTTTCTAAAGTTAATTTTGTCAACGAAAAACTGTTTTTGCCGAAAAAAATCGGCCTTAATGTGTCTTTTGTAAATTTTACAGTGTAAAAAAACTAAAACACACATTGAATAAATGTTCTAGTGTCTTTTTTATAAATCTTTTGGAAATCCAGTTGACAGTATGTATAAGAATTCTAAAGTAAGTAAATAAAACACCTAACAAATTTATGTACGAATAATATTACGTATGATTTTATAAATAATAAAAGAGTTTGGTATGTGGATTTTAATACACGAGCTACTTAAGTTATTTTATGTACCTTTTGTTTTTGTAGTTTTTAAAATAGTAGCAAATTTTTACAAAAAAAACGCTTTCCGCAAAATATATAAAAAACTATAAACAAAGCAGTACGTACAAAACATGCAATATTTATGTATACAACAGAGTCAAATAGAGGTAACTTTTGTTATACTAAAACGTAGAAGCATTTCAAATGTATGAAAGAGATGGAAAAAATAATTTTTCTCCTTTGACAAATTCATATAACAGTTTAGTACATATAGCGGTAAAAATACAAATTAGTTCGTTTGGATTACTTTTCAGCTTATTATTTTATATATCGGTCGAAGAAACTGCTTTGTATTTTAGTAAGAAACAGTAGTTGTGAAGGTGGATCGTAAGGCATAAGCTGTGTATATTTTATAACTATTAGATAAATACAAGCAAACGGATTCACCTGTAGCCTTTGCAATACAATATATTACATAATAAAAGTAAAATATTTATGAACGGTTCACTAGCAAAATCGGTGCGAAATGCATATGAGGTTTTAGCCAAGTTTTTTTATTGATATTACTTTGGATGATTAAATATTTAACAAAAGGTAAAATACAATATATTCGCATTTTATATTCAATAAACAAAATTAATTTCTTATTGTCGTATTTTTATCTAGAATATGATAAAAATACGCTTTCATATATGTATTTTTAATAGATATACGTTAATAACGTATGCCTAAATTAGAATCTAGCAGTAAGCACATAAAAACATTGTTTTTGGTAATTAAAAAGTAAAATCATGTTTTTATATGTTCTTTTAAAGTGTAGTGACCTCTCACTCTTGCTCATTAATATTTTTGAGCAAAAAATCACAAAATATATTTTTTTTTTGATTTTTTAATATTGGGTAAAAATAACAATAAAAATATTGTAAAACTGTGTATATTACAAAAAAAATATATTTTAATTTTTTAAAAGATAGTTATTTATTGATAAGCATTAGTTTAAGCCTATAAAAAACGTCTTTATTATATTTTTTTGAAAATAGTAACTAGAGGTTAGCAAATGTCTGCCACGAAGCGTACGACGCAAAAATACGACAGAAACGGTAACCAAACCACAAGCTAAACACTAACCCGAATATACATATTTCAGTTTCTTTTTCTTTATTTTTATATAAATACGTGTATTTTTTTACGGTGAAATAGTATAAGTCAAGAAAAATCGAATACAAAAAAAAACATATACTTCCTTCTTCATAAATTAATTGTCAAACTTATCCATTAAATTGAAGCAAATTAGACAGATTTTTGACGATCAATTCGGAACGGAGGGAGTAATAGAAATTGAGATCTATAAGTTAAATATTATAAAAAATTGGCATATATAACTTTTTAAAATAATGTACAAACGCAAAAGTTAAAAGATTAACACAGCACTGCTTTTCTTTTTTTTGGTGTATAAACCCAAAGGTGTGATTTTTGGTCCTGTATATTTATTTGCATAGTAGTCACACACAAAATTTTACAATGAGGCTCGTACCAGTGAATTACCGTATGTTTTTTTACGACTGCAATTGGCATAGCGATTATACAACCGAACCTTGTTTTAACTTACATTTATATTTTTCAATAAAGGGAATTATATAAACTTTAATGTATATATTATCTATGTTTAATAGTAATGTCAAAAAATCGTAGACTACGGAATAACATGCGCAACAGTTTATCTTCTTAATAAAGGTTTGCCATACAAAAGTCGTACTCCTATCAGTTCATAACAATAATACTAAGAACTCTTTTAAAAAAACATTAATTTTTACACCACGATTCAATAACAGTCTAGAAACAGTTTTTCTGTATATAATTGAAATATTGCTATTTAGAACTGCACGGTTTTTTCGGTAAAGTTTAAAATACATCGTACATTAATTTTATAATGTGTTGATTTCAATACCAACTTGCATTGATTTAATTGATTGCACGCGTAAAAACAATTTTATTGTACACAGCTACAAGCAAAAATCAAATGTTATATATATTAACAATGCAAAGGTGTAAACATAGAATAACCCAAAATGCAAATTATGACTTGTAAATATTTCTTATGCTTTATTAGACTTGTAAAAAAATCGTTTTGCCGTAGCTTTTCTAGTTTTAGTTGTTTTATATCGGTTTTTTTCTAAGAAAGCAAGTACTCAAACTTGTAATACTAAAAGAATCTGCTTATAAATTTTATTTTGTAAAAAAAAAAGTCCAAATTTACTAAAACGAATCACAGTTACTTGTATTTATTACTTAGAAGAACATATCATACATGTTTTATAAATAGTTTGAGTCCTGTAAACATACTTAGAGCTATTTAATTACATCTATTTTACCCATAAAACTTTCAAATACTAATGAGATGTAATGTATGCTAGTAAAGCAGCAAAAAAACTAAATATCAATTTGTATTTTTTTTTATGTAAACGACATAAAAAGCATGGCTGAGTCAATTTTAACTGGCAAATCACATTGTTCTTAACAAAAATTTAATTATTTTAAACAGATGTTTTTTTCGTTTATTTGTATGTGAACAACTTACCTGAAAACAAAAACCTGCACACAAAAACGACATAATAGTATTTATAAAAATTAGATAAGGTTGTAAAAGAACATATTTCACACGCGAATCAAAACTGCAAGTTGTTTATTTTTGCATAAAAAAATAAACTGGACATAAAATTTAACCAAGTGGTACTTTTATGCTATACATATTTAAACTTTTTTTCTATTTGAATAATATATTATTGTAAGTATTATATACACGATTTAACTTTTAATTTATCTGAAGTGCCGGTTTTTTCTTTTTTTATACACTTTTTAAACCCTTTTTGTAAAAAAAAATATATACGAACATTTTTCATCTCAACTCGAACCATAAAATACTACATCAACAATTTCACGCAAGTTCTACTGGCATATTACAGACTACATATACGAACTACTGGATAAATGCGTTTAACTGACACCTGAAAACCGACATGTGGGTTCCGCATTGTTCTTTTAGTCTTTTTTTAATGATTTCAGACATTTGTGTTACCGACTAAATATATTTTCTAATATATAAAAAAATGATAAATTGATTGTTAATATCCAGAACATGCAACTGAAAAGCGATAATTATAAAAACCTCATGATTTACAATTTGCAGCATTTAAAAGGCGCCTTGCTTCAAAAAATACTGCACAGTACAAATGACTATATTTATAATGTGGAAAATTACAAACTGGTCGCAAAAAAACATTGAAAGATGCAATCAAGTTTTTCTAAAGATTAATAATAAAAAAAAATAAACCAAAAATTTTTGCCTTTTTATCCGACAAATTGTGATATCCGTCTGTAAAATGTAAAAATGTATGTAAATGGTGTCGAATTTTTAATGTGCATCTGTATCTTTACAAAAAAAAAAACAAAAACAGTGGTTTTTCATTTGTAATAGCTATCATTGCAGAAACACTAACAATCTATTAATTGATTGATTGTCATATTATAGTTCTTATATGCCGATATATGTTTTGCAGCAAATGTATAAGAAATTCAACTTACGGGTTATGTTTTTGGTCGTTTTCTCTATGGTAACTTTTTTTATATGTAAAATACTAAAACCAACGTTTAATACCATGCACTTTCTAAAAGTAGTATACAAAATTTTGCACATGCACAAAGAGTTCGTGCATGTGCAGGCTGTTTGGTCGTACTTAACCTCTTTTAATACGGTATAATTACAGAAAGGTATATAAATAGTTCTAGAACCCAAAAAATAAACTATATATTACAAAAAAAAACAATTCTTTAACTGTAAGATATGCAAAGTATGGCCACCCAATATTCGTTATCACGTGAAAAAACTATGTTATTATTGTAGATTTACATAAAAATTCTCTTTTTTTATAAAGATTAATCATATTGACAACTAAAAAAAGTAGTACAAATAATGAGCTTTTACAAAGAAACAATTACCCTGTAAAAGCATTGAGGAACCACACAAAACGAAGCCACTTGTCTGAATTGGGTTTTTGCCCTGTAAGTATTTGTATTTTTGTTTCGTTATAGTACAAGAATCAATTTGATCTAATTCATGTTGCATTTTTTGTGAAAAATCGCCGGTGTTTCTTTACTACCCTTATTAGTGACATTGCGATCAAAAATTACACATCAAGTTTACATATTATGAGCATAAATAACTTTTAGGTGTTTATTATTGATTTTTGTAATTAAGACCCGTGTTGGTACACAAAACAAAAATGTATTTTTAATACGATCCACTAATAGGTGCAATGTGTTACGTTTATGCATTAAAACAAGAAAAATGTAAAATTTACACAATGATGGCATTTTTTGGTTTGGATTTTTTTTTCGTATATTATTTGTCGTGTTTTGTCATACTTAAATCAAACAGAAAGGAAGCGGTGAACAAAAAATTTTTATGTGTAGAGCGATATTTTCATTAATGCTTTTAAGTCAACAACTATTTACTAGCCATTTTAATATCTTCAAAAAAGCAACCTTTGTAAATAAAATATTACCTGCATGCTTATTGCACTAGACAAGTCGCTTTTTAAATCTGACGTTTTTGCTTAGATTTACTATCACTTTAAAAAAAGTTTGGCGCTGCCTGTGCACATATCATTGAAGCTTTGTGGAGACAAACATTATATATAAAAATTGTAAACACGCACATTCTACTTTAATTCGGAAGATACTTTGTGTATAGCCATAGTGTGGGTAAACAGTGGTTTACCGTAAAAGACCTACCGCATATATAGATTTTGCATTTTGCCTATAAATATTACAATAAAGTTGTTTACTGTTATGAAATGCTCTCCGTAAACAAAGAAATTACTCAATTGTTTTGTTTTATAGTTTAAATTAATTAAGGGATACAGTGAGCAAATGAAGTGCAATTCATTTAGCTTTTTTGATTTTTCGCATTTTTATAAAACTTTTTTTTTGTTAATTGATTGTTTAACAAAAAGTACAATAACGATGCGACACCTGAAATCAATGTATTCAATAAAGAGTAATTTGTATATATTTTTTTAGTTCTCTTTTTAATGTATTGCAAAAAGCAACTTTTTTTTTGTTTATACAAGTGCGTTTTCAAACACTAAAGGTGCAATTGGGGTTTTATATATTAATCATTATTGTTTTCATTTAACAATAAAATCAAAATAAGCATAGTTTAGTACATTTATACGTATACTTTGGATAAAAAGTCTTTTCGGAAACATAAAAAAAAAAATTTATTCATTACCAAAGTAACACTTATAATTTCAAATATGTAAACTTTTTTTTTTCTTATACTTCCATAAAAGACGCATTATGTTTTTTTTTTATTTTTCTATAAGCAAAAACTTACAAAGATGTTTTATTGTAAAGAAATATGGTGCAATTTGGACTTATTCTAAATTTATCCTTCAATTATATTGATTTATGTGCGGTCAAACATATCTATTATAAAATAACGTTAGCTTAGAAACAATATTATCGTAGCGAGATGACATTTAACAACCATTATGTATATTCAAAACAGATTAAATGCATTTTTTTACTTTTGCATTTTTTTTATTTTTTTTGTTTGTGATTCTAAAGTAAATTACCTTTTGTTGTATAGCACATATTTGTTTCTACTTTTTTACAGTGTTATGACAGTGCTATTTTTTTTTATAAATGTTTATTTTACTTTTGTAATAAAATTGACACATTCGCAGACCAATCGCCTATATTCGACTCATGAGGTTACGAATTTTTCGCATCGGAAAAAAAACTACGTCCATGCTATGTAAAACTCGATAACTGTTTTTTTGTCTATTTAGTTAATTTCTTTTTTATATGGAAATAAAATTTTACATATCTCATATTTACAATTTTTTCGTTTTTACCAATCCAAAAATGTTTTAACGGTATTCTGTTAGTTTATAAAGCCACTGAAAATTATAAAACGCAAAATATAACTGTAATAAAGTTTTTTTTTTGTTCTTTATACATATTTTGTGTACTTGTTCCTTTATTTTTAAAAAATGAAAGTTAGATTTTTATGTCGATAAAGAGAAAATTAAAGCAATCAATAATATATTAAATATACTTTCGACGAAATTGAATGGATTTTTTGTATTTCCTGTAGTTTTTTTGTGTATTTACGCTTTCAAAATATGTTACATGCCACAGTATCATTATTGTGGAAAAAAACTATAAATTAAATCAATTTCCAAAACAAAATGGAAAAATGGCAAAAAAAAATTATCTTTAGCAAAAAAAAATAAAAAGTGCATATTACTGTAAAACTAACACATTTCCATTAATTAACATTAATTTTGACTGTTGAGTTTTATAAGTAAGTATATTTATATACCAGGCACATATTTCAATTTTATTAAGTATTTGTATAGATTTTCTGTAAAATCGTACAAAACATATGTAGATTTACAATCGTTCGTGCATTTTTATAGTAGTATTTGTAAGTTTAATTTACAGAAAGTAAATAAACATAGCACAAAAAAAAATATTATTAGTGCAGTGTAGTGTTATCTACTAAGTAGACAGAATCGAACAGGCATTTTATGTTCACCTAGTACTCCAGTTTTATAAATCATGACTTAAAATTCTAGAACATAAAAAAATGCAGCTTAATTAAACCAAAAAATGCAAAGTGTAAATAAACCCCTTACTTATTTTAAAAATCGCTGCAGGTAAAAAGAAGGGTAATATAAAAAACCTGTCT
>JAQFYM010004987.1:0-14181 GCA_034694785.1 Agrenia bidenticulata
ATTGTGCAGTTTTTTTTTTTTTTTTGTTTATAATAAGCAGTTTGTAGTTTATATTGCTGTTTTTTTTACGTTGATAGTAAATGATTTGTTTTTAAGTCTGGTCTTGTTATATTTTTTATTAGGTTCATAGTTTTAATTATTTTTTGCTATATTACTAACAGTATATATATTTTTTTTCTTTGTTCATAACATATTTTATATCCGTATATATTATATTGTATTTTGTACAATTTATTTATACTACACTCTATATTATTTTTTGTAGGTCTGCAATTAGTTAACTATAATCTAGTAAAGAAGTTTACGCGTTACCTTTTTTATGTTTTTCACATCTCATTTAACTGAATTTACAGACCCCTCCTAAATAAAAAGAAAAATAGATGACTGCACTATCATATCACATATTATAAATAACATTGAAAAAAGGTTTCAAACAATATGCGAAGCACTGGAAAATTATTTGCGGTTCGTGGGTGAGTTAAACATTTTTTTAAGCAATGACCAGAATATGTTTTGTCGTATATGTGATAAAGAATTTGCCTATTATAGCTCACCTAATTCATTTTTTTTACCATTTGGACAACTCACACCCACAGAGACATCCACCAATGTATAAGCTGCCTGAAAAAAAACAGATTATGCTAGATAAGTATAACAAAGAACATCAAGCATAGTATATGAGGTATTACCTGTAGTAATATGCAAATGGATTGCAGGATCGGTACGCCGTATATCAGTGGTTGAAGACAAGGGCCTGGATAAAGCATTATATATTGCCCTTGGAGATGATGAGTATGTTTTATCAAGCAGACAATATATCGAAGATAATTTCAAGTCATTAGGTTAAGCTCAAAAATCAACAGAACTGCATATTTAAAAGAGGATTTATTCCCGTTGCTATGACAACAGCTTTTGAACAGTTCCAAAAGTAACTAATCATGCTGCTCGATTACATGTCATTATTTTTAACATTTGAAATATCAAAGTGTCTTTTTAGAATCTATAATGTTGGATATGCCGTACACGGCGGAAACATAGCTAGTTTATATAAGAAAGCACAAGAAGAATGAGATTTAAATAGTAAAATTGTATCAAAAACAAGTGATAGTGCTCCAAACATAGTGAAAAAAATCAATTTATGCAATATACCGAGAATTGGGTGTTGGGCACATATATTGCCACTTGTATTGACAAGGGAGAGTAAACTAACTGACATGGACACTTTAACAGAAAAAGCATGCAAAAAAGTGTCATTTTTTTAAATACTCAAAAAAGAATAGGTCGGATTTAAAATCCATTTACGATAGCACAAAAAGATCATCTAAATATTATAAGTTGCAGCAAAAATGTTTCGACATGCTATAATAGCGTTTATCTTATGTTATCATCATTGAGAAAGAAAAGAGAAGCACTTGTTGAGTATAGCAGATTATTTGATACAGGCAAAAAATTTCTTATATTTTCAAATATAGATTGGGACAAGATAGCAGTAATTATCAAGGTTTTGGCAAAATTTGAGTTGGCAACAAAATTTCTAAAAGAAAGTTCATATCCTTCAGCTGGTTTTATTTTGCCAATATTTGCTGCACTTTTATAACTACTGACACCTCTAGAGACCGATCCATCATTGTATTATTATATTGTAAGATATTATCTATTGTGAACTGAAAGGAAGAATTGAAAGTATGGACAGCTTTTTTATGCGCTGCGGCTTCTGCATTAGATTAAAAATTACAGGTGTTAAAATTCATAAACGAAGAAAGAAAAGAACGAGTCTGTCAATTTTTAAATGCAAAATATTACAATTCAGCATTTGAAAAGAAAAGTGATACCGTGACCAGCCAAATACAAATAATAAAGCCAGTTTGCGGTCCTCGTCACCTTACGGAGCTATCTGGGGATTTTGGAGAAATAAATGCGGAGGATGAGTTGTTAGATAACCCTTGTCGCGGGTTAAGTTTACAGGCATACATTGATTTAGAAATTTAAAACTACAAACAACTATGGCCAATTTTACGTATTGAAGACCCATTAGAGTGTAGAGTGAAAATATTGTTATGTTTCCCAACCTAGTATTAGTTGCTAAAAAGGTTCTATGTATTTCAGCATTAAGGTATACCAAGTAAAAGATTATTTAGCTCAGCTGGATACATAAAAAATGTAAACAAACTTTGATGGCGATATGGTTGAATTATAAAGTAACTTTGCGTGATGATCTTAAAATTAAAATAAAAAAATAATAACTAAGAAAAAAACCAAAAAAATATGTAATAGTATTAATAAATTTTAAACATTATCTCGTTTGTTAAAAAGCAAGCTTTTGTTAATAAATGTCCTTATTGCAACATAAAATTGTTTTATAGTCTTCATAGCTTCAATGCGAGAATAATGTGTGATTTAAAGCCACGTCATCGTCGAAAAAATAGTTTTACTGTTTAAAATGCTGTTTTTTGTGCGCAAATGCGCAAAATTCATAGATTTTGCTTTTCTGGGGGTAAACGCAATATGTAAGCGTTATTATGTGTTCAGCTTTATTTGGTGTTCTTAAGCAATTTTTAGGGATAGTTCTGCTTTTGTGTATATATTTTAGCGTCTAGTGCGCTTGGAAAAACAAAAAAAAAACGTAAAAAGAAAAAAATAAAGGTGAAACTGTATATTCTTAAACCCATAAAAACTTTTTACTTTTTTTTATGCATAAAAAAAGTCGTTTTGAAATTTAAGTATTTTAACGATTAATCAAAAACTAATTTAAGGTATTTTTCGGTTACCTTATTATGATTTTTAGTAAAATCTACAGCCCTAATTTTTTGGTACCTTTTTGTAGCAATGATATATTACATATATATTTACAACATGTTTATAATCTCTTAAAGAAAACAACTTTAATTTTTATAATACAGAAAAGAAACGGAACAAATATTACTTTTATAAGAAAATCATTTTATTATATATAAAACCTTTTTTTGTTATAAATTATTTTTTAATTGAACATATATTTTGTTTAAACCTTAATTCATGATATTTTTATGTATTAATTAGAATTCATGAATTTCTTGTAAAGGTTGACTTAAAAGGAGGAAACGTTAGTAAAAACACAAAATAAACTTGCATTAGCAACCTTACACAAAATCTGTGTGATGTTATTGGATTTTAGAAAAGAATTCTTTTTCTCCGGCAAAATAAAAACAAAATTATCGCTTTTCGTTCAAAAATTACTATACATTATTGTAAAATATACATTTATTTTTATCACCAGGGGTCTTTATTTTGGAAAAATTGCAAAAATTTCCAAATTTCCTGAAAAAAATATTTCAGAATCGCGACAATAACAAGAAGGTATAAATGATTAATACGATATATATGAAAAGTTTTTAATAAGGCATAGGTATTTCTTTACTAGAATCATATCAAGATGATACATAATTTTTATTGATCAGTATTG
This sequence comes from Agrenia bidenticulata, assembly GCA_034694785.1. Classification (NCBI taxonomy): domain Eukaryota; kingdom Metazoa; phylum Arthropoda; class Collembola; order Entomobryomorpha; family Isotomidae; genus Agrenia; species Agrenia bidenticulata. The sequence goes on from JAQFYM010004987.1 coordinate 3,443, forward strand.
TTAGTGACTTGGATTAATTGCGGTCGTATTAGAATCGCGATGATAAACATTTATTTTACTTCAATGTATGTAGTATAATTTTTTTTGGCAGCGCAACGATCAAGATAAGTGAGTATATATATATAAATGGTAAAGTTCTAAAAGAATATAGGTTGGCGTCGTTTTTAAAAGCGCACAGTAGTATTTAGCTAGAAAAGCAAATTCTTAGTTTTTTGTGCGTATGTTGCGTATGCAAAAAGTCGTCTCTGCTCAAAAGACTATTTCGTTTGTCCATCTAAAATTTTAATAATAAATTTATAGGCGACAAATACGTATTTTTGTAAGTTTTTTGCGTTATCTGCTGCAGAAACCTACATCACCGAGTCTTAAAATTAAAATGTACAGTATTTTGTGTAAAGAATCCAAAAAAAGCTCGGAAGCGTTCAGTGTCAGTTAAGAAATATTTTTGCTGTTTATAAATCCTTTTATTTATCTTTTAAAGCCTAGATCAATGTTTTAGTATTTACAAGTCTAATTAATAATAACGGTCGTATGTCAATGTTATCCAGCCTTTGCACGTATCTATATATGAAAAGTTTTTTTTTGTGATTTTTCATTTTCTAACAGCCTTTTTCTATATTAACAAAAAAAAACTTTGATTATACCTTAACTAAGTATATATCTGTGCTTATCTACAATCCCATATTTATAGAACCCTGTCTATTACATTAATCCCTTTATCCTAGATTTCTATAATAAAAAACTAAAAAGTAAAAACTACCTTTCCCTATTTGTGCAAATGCAACTTATTATGTACAAGTTTGTGGCAACCTGTTGTCTTAACGCATTGTTTTTTTGTTGTTTGCTCTTTTTAACCTCAGTGTTTTTTGTATTTTTGGATATCGTCTTATTGGAATAACAGAAAAGTAGGGTAGCTGCAAGAATCTAGTCCAGACGCCATCTTTTGTATACAAAAATTAAAGAAATTTTATATTGTGTTCTTTACAGTGTTTTACATATAAGTAATACTGTAAAAGTGTTTAATACAGCTTGTGAGTAAAGCTTTTTATATTTTCTTCATCCATGAGCTATTAAATAGCTACTGCATTTTTTCTAACTACACTTATAGTTTTTAACGGCTCCTAGCAACCGATTCTATAATATTATGATTACTAAGATCACTGTTTTTTGCTTTCTGCTTGCTATTTTATGGCAGGTTTGTTTTAATACTATGTGGCGACATACTTAAGCAATCTGCTCTAACTATATTTAATATATAGTTTTGACATAAGACTTATCTTATAATGATAAGTATATGGAGACATGTTTTTACTATTACCCCTTTAAGTGTGAGTGTAAAAATGAAATGTTTATATGCAAAAACAGCTTTCAAATAGAAAAACCAACAAAAAAAACTCAGATAAATTTTTCAAAAAAAATGTTTATTAGGAAAGAAACATTCTTGCAACAAAAAAAACAGGTTTTTACAAACAACAAAGTCTTTTTAATTTTTGTAAAGGTATTTTTAATTTTTTTTAGTGCTTTTAATGTATATAATATATGCATTTTAAACTGTTCCAGACCACAAGTTTTCTTTTTTCTTCTATAAAGATGCAACCCGTGGGTTTTTTTTTGATGTCAAATAAAAAAACCAATAATTGAACAAATAAATTATTTTTTACCGCAAAGAACGAATATTGTATAGAATAAAAAACGCTTTTTTGTATTTATTATCTTTGTTTTATCGGGAGTTTTATAGCTGAAGTTGTTTTTTTCGGTAAAAAGAACATAATTCTATATATTTTATAAGCATTTTTATGTATGTTTTGACCTTTTATTATTTGTAATTATATGTTTTTTCAAATAATATTTTTTGTAAAAAACGAAAAAAAAGGCTTGATTGTTTTAATATTTTTTTCTTATTTAAAATTGCTTAGAAACGGAAATTAAGTTACAGATCAACTAACGTAGGTCTGTAAGAATATCCAGATTCTTCGGGTTAAAATTCTATTTATATAAACCTCTATATGCATATAAAAATAAACGAAAACAACAATGCAATTTTTTTAGATTTCACGTTGATTAAATTGACTTTTGTGTACTTAACTATTTTTTTAATTTTAGGGCCTCATTTTTTGTATACTTTTTTGATACATTAAGACGCTTTTATACTCATCGAGATCACAACAAACCCTTTTTTTTTATAAACATCATTATAAACAGCAATCAAAAAATTTATATTACATCAATAGCATATAATAGTATTTTATTTTTGCGATTTTTTATTATTTGCCAATTCGGGGTTAAAATATCTAATATTAAAAATGCACACAAAATATAGAAAAATGTAGAACCTTATTAAAAAACATTTTGATATGCAAAACCTATCAGAATAATCACGATTAATATTTTCCGTTGTATACTGAATCCATTGGATCGCGTAGAAAAAGTTTTTCGGTACAATCATTTTTATAACACAACGAAGTTTTTTTATGTAACTATTTACGTTGCATCATTTTTTTAATCAAGCTTATTATTACATTTATTTCATTTTCTAACGTTTTATTCCCCTTGCACTGATTTTTCACATTATACATCTAACATGATATTGTTTCAAATCACAAAACCGGAATACATAGTTTTATTTGCCAATTTTCTGTGGTTTTTGCAGTATACTGTGTTTTTTAATAGCATTTTGCTCCAAGAAACGCGTTATTGTAGAGAAATAAAAATTCTACATATTTATATAATTGCACGCAAAATAAATTTGTTGGTATATACTATACTTTTTTACGCTCATTACTCGCTTTTCGGGATTTTTACGATAATACATTTTTTGTAAAACTAAATGTTATCTCGGATATCCGGTATACAGGGATACCGAAATGGTAAGAAATACGAGCGGGCTGAAATTTTTTCTTCTCTGCCCATAATGGCCAAAATGGCTATATATGGTAGTTCCTACAAAATTTTGCGTTTTGTATTTATATTTATTTTAAAAACATTTGTTAGTTATTTATGTAAATTTGTAGCAATAAATTTTGTTAGAATTAATTTGCGTAAAAAATTTTTTAACGCGCAATAAATAAACGCTTTGAAGTTAACAAAAAGGAAAAAATCTTTTTGCAAGAAAATTTTAATTTAAACCATTAGTATCTAAATAATAATTTATTTATCTCTCACCGGACACAAAAGCATTCATTTTTAATTCACAATCTTACATAAAACATCTAAATGTGATGGATTTTAGCGTAGCTATACTTTAATGAACGTTGGTGTGTCGTTACACTTAATTTTCTTTTCAACTAGGTATTGTTTTGTTCTTCAAATAAAATTGTAAATCTTTCTGCGTTCGAAATTTTCATTGCGGGGTATAAATTAAATTTTCTAAAAAAATATAAAAAATAAGCGAAAATTGGAAAAATGGATGAGAAATATTAAAAAATTATTAGACAATTATGGAAAAAATTTTCACCTATAATGGCCATATATTGTATAGCCGCTATGGCAGGTTATCATTATGCGTTCTGTATCCCTGCTGGTATACATGTTTTTTGTACCATATAGAAATATTATGTTTACAAACGCGCTACTTTTTTATTTCCTCTTTTGGTGTATTTTTCTTTTTTAACAGCAAAAATTATCTATAAGTCGATTTTTAAACATAAATAACAAATATTTACTGCTTCTTAGCATTTTTATTGTGTTAAATGTATGTTTTGGGATAATTGGATCGTGGTTTTTTACATTAGTAACTTTCTAATGATTTTAGTCGGTTGTAAGAGCGCTGAGTACAAAACTAAACTGAAAAAAGAACAGAATTTTATTTGTGTACAACTCAAAGCAAAAATATTCTGGTTTTTTTTGGATCGTATGCTAAAATTTTGTTGTCAAAAAATCGTCTCTTTTTTCAGAGTTGTTTTAAACATATTTTTCTAACAATCGAAACAACGTCAGTATAGTTCTTATAGTCAACTCATTTGTTTGTACATATTACTTAATTGATTTTATATGATTAGTTTTATAATTATTTTTATTACTTTTTTAAGTCTTCTCTACAAAACTCGTTCCTTGTAGATTGAAAATACTGGACCACTGCGCGCCTTTAACATGTTATTTAGCTACATCTGCTGCTTTTTTATTTGTCTTGTCAGCAGAAAAAATACGTTTTGGCTCATTTAGAGTAATATTATGTTAATACGGGAAAATACTTTGTTTTTTGATTTTAACGTCTAAAACAACGTCATAAAATCTTTGCGAACTATTTTCTATTTTCAGGAATCTTTATTGGATGTAGAGTTTGACGGTATCTATTCTTATGTTACTTTACTCTGCATTTTTTGCATAGTAAAACGTATCTCAAAATGACCTTTCCAGTTTTTCTAACTGAAATACATTCTAAATTGCTAATAAAATGTTGAATGGTGGCCAAAATTCTCGTTGGCTAGATAAATTTTTTGATATAAATAATACTTCACTATTTATAATCATATTTAAAACGCGCCTTGATATGTCCTTTTCGACCGTAAATAATTGGTGTTACAGAAATTTTTTATTTTTGGCATTTCGTCTTAGAAGGTTCTGTGTCAGTGCATTTAAACCATCAGGTTAAATTGGCGGTACGTTTGCATTTAAATTGTTGTAATATAATTTTTTGGCAGGGATGATATCTGAAAAAATATGTACAAGGGCTATACCACAAATGAATACAAACACCTATTTGTAGGTTTAAGTGTCACTTCATAATTTTTGTCATTTTTTAAAGAGATCAAAATAAATCATTTCCCAGTAAATATGAAATAAAAAAAGTAAAAAAAGCGTATTATAAAACATAGACATATCTATTGATTTTTGTTTCCTTAAAGCGCAAGATAATTATAGTTGCCTAAATTTAAAAACATTAAAAAGCGTGCACAATGCTGGTTAGCATAACTATAGCTTATTTTTTGACATGAAAAGTTTAAAAAAAAAACACATCCTAAAAAGATTTGTATTATATAAAAACTTTTATTCTGCGACAACTGGTTTTTAGTGGATTGCAGCGTAGAATTTATCCTACATTAAAGTGAGAATCTTTGCTTTATTTTTAAATAATAAACATATGATGTTATTATATTTAATTTTATTTTAAGGGTAAAAAAACCCTGCACTAAAAAAAATCATAAGATTTATTATAAAAAAATAGTAACACATCAGGGGCGTAGGCAGAAATTTAGGAAGGAAAAACGTCTGTATTTTTTTGGTCAAAAAACGCGTAAAACCATAATTTTTAATATAAATATGTTAATTGTGTATTTTTGTACAATTTGCGTTTTTAATTCGACTTTTATTTTCATAAAATTGCATGCAGCGAAAAAGACCCCCCTCCCTTAAATTCAGGCGCAAAATTGTTGTCGAGGAAAAGGCTTTTATCCCTTCTGCCCCCCACCTCCTAGCTACGCCCCTGTATCACATGCGCAACCTTTTTTTTTGTAAACAGTAAAAAAAAGAGATGAGTCGAATAAATATTTTTTAATTATATATCCGAAATCATATACTAGATGTAACTTTTTATTCTTGTATCTCTTAATATAATTATTTTATAAGTAGGCGTCAAAAACTAAAAGGACAAACACTGTCAAAAAAATTTTTTTTTTAATATACGTCATCAAGATTACCGTTGTATAAAAATCGGGAAATTTATTAATATGCTTTCTTATTAATTAATTTTACTTTAATCTGCAATTATATTAGTATTACGCACATCTAATATTATATGTTCTTTTTGTGTAACAGTATTTTGTATTAATCTCTATTTTATACTGTATTCTTGTCTTTTAAGTACGGCATTACTATATAATATTAAAACTACAGTACAAATTACTACTCTTATAGTATATCTTGCATAGAAGTTAACTGTTTGGTTTTCGAACATAACTAATTGTGTTATTTTTTGACTCATCGGTGTAAGCCTGCCACGTATTTGCTGTTTTTGACACTACTACTTCATTAGAAATTTGCATAATGACAGTAAAACTTGTTTTATTTGTATAATATAGTATAAAAATTTTTGCTTCTGAGACGTTTTCTGGTCTATTTAAATTTTAAAAAATTTTATTGGTTTCCACAGAGTACAATATATTTTTTAAAACTGTATTTACTTACTGTTAATTTACTTAAATTTTATCGTCTTATGTTTTGCATTTTATATTCGCAATTGTCTAATTTTTATTATTATTAGTATCGTATAATCGCAATAGCTAGCCTACTTTTTCAGAAAAAAAATTTTGCTTGTTTTAGAAGAACTTTAAAAGATTTTTTTTTAACGCAAAAATTTTTTTCGTCAAAAGTAGACTTAACATTGTGATTATACGGTATCATACATTTTTCTTATAATATTATTTTTTTATTAGATATTTTTTATTGTATGTATTCAAAAGTGGGTAAACCGTTTGGTCTACCTTAATTATATATTTTTTGTTTCTGTTATATTTTTTAACTATGGCTTTACAAAAATGCCAAAATGTAAGTTTTTTTGTATAAATAAATACAGAGAACCTAATTTTTCCACGTTTTATGCATTTAATTTTTTTAATATTACAGGGTTTCTATTTTCATACTTTAATTTCTTTATTTTATGTCGTTCTACTTGAAGTTGATGTTTTATTTGTTTGTTATACTAGGTTTTCATATTGTAATTTACCTTCTCTTTTGATTTCGTAGTATCTTTATTAATTTTAATAGTTTTATTTTTTGCTTTCTGGTCTCATTTATCGCTAACTTTTCTCGATTTCCGTCTACTTAATTTCCCAAGCTTCACGATTCATCGATCTTGAACGAATCGGCGAAAATAATAAAAGCTAAGTCACAGACCAAAACCAAAATTTTAAAACCAAGTACACAATTAATAACTACTTCTATAGTTATTGAGGACTTTTAAACTCTTTTTTATTTAAAAACATCTTATTTTTTTGCCCCAGTTATTAATACGACTACATCCTTGTGAAAACACCAGACCAATAATATCTCCGTAGTAACACTTAAGTGGCTTAGTCTATTATTGAGTTTGTGGACACTTAATGGAGTATATTTGTAATGTGGGTGGTCGACAACTAGGTGTAACCCAGAAGAAATAACTGCCTTGTCAAAAGCCACTGGACGCCTTTTGTGAGTTGTTTGTTAAGATTTACAGGTACGCATCTAGCCCATGAAATACAGAGCCGAGCGGCCTTACCAAAGTCTTGTTAAGCCATTTCCGCAGTGATCGCTGTTATGGTATGGCCATATTATGGAACAGTATTTTTTTTCTTTACCCCATAATGGCCATTATGGGGCCCCTATATATTTTATACGCAAAAGTCTAAAAACAAATATTTGATGATATACATCCCATAATCAATTTGTTGTTCTTTATTTATTTCTGCTTTCTGTCATAAAACTTGGCACAAGGGACTTTATATAATGTTTTCCTTTGTGCCTAGGTATATAAAATTCTCACAGATAATCTCGTTTCTCTAGTAAATTTAGAACGCATGTACATGTTTACGGATATTTTTTCTATGTAATTTTATTATTTTAAAAATCCCCTAATTTGACAGATCTTATTGTAAAACCGTATGGAGTAGAAACAATAAGACAGTTTCAAACATGACATGAATAGAAAATTTATGCAGATGTACAAATAATCCAGCCAAATGCAATAAATATACGTCTGTTCGTAATGATAATTTGTATTTTATCTAGTTTATTGGTATAATAGAATACTAAAACTAAAAATATAATGTAAGTTTATCAATTTATGTTTTTTATAAAGCAAGAAGCAAAACCATTCATAGTTTTGGAGCAAAAAAATGTAAAAAAGTCCAAACTAGTGCTAAAAATCTTTTATAATTGTATAAACATATTAAGGCATTTATTCTATCATTTAATTTATAACAAACCGGGTATATCATATCAAAGGGTTATTCAATGAATGTAATTTCATCTAATTGATATTGAGGCCTCACTCCTCAGTAAAACCACACCTTCTAATACTGAATTAAATAGGAATGTATATGCGTATCTTGTACAAAAGCTTTTATGTCATCTTTCATAAGCCTTCTTGAGATTATGCCTGAAAACGGGGATAAACCTAAGTTGAGAAGGTTAATGGCAAGACAGTACCATGACATAATAAATTGTATTTTTTACATATTGTTTTTTTAATAATAAACGCTTATGGTAAAAATTTTTACCCATAATGGCTATAAAATGTACCATATATGGACATTTCCATAATTTTTTTTAGCATACCCTGCATTTCCGAAGTCTGACCCTCTAGGTGCCCAAATAAATGAAGCAGAAAAACTGTATGATGTAGGTGGGACCCGCGGTCCCAATTTTATCTCCAGCAGTGATACGTAACTTCATATCAATCTTGCTTGCAAAACAATTTAGGCCCTAGTTTAAAAGTGCAATTTTTAAATCAGTCTATATTCTAATACGACAGGGGTTTAAGTCAAAACTAGATGTTTTCAGCATTAAATTTTTTTCCAAGTAGTTTACGCGCAGGTACAGTAAAACCTGCGAACGTGACCGCTTATGAGAGTGACATTCCGGGTAAAAATACGGGTAAAATTTTTTACAACGCTTAAAACATAAAGATCACACAAATAACTGTAATATATATAAAATTTATTGTAAAATCAAAGTGTCATGTATTTTAGAACGCATTTTATTATTTTTTGTCATTCTCGGAATATAGCTTTTTTTATCTGTTTTACGAAAAAAAAAAATATTTTTATACTTTTTATACAAAAAACTGCAAAAAATGTTTTTTTTTTGTTCATTTGTGTGTCACTTTCAACGATTCTACTGTACTTACCAAACTTGCAAACAAAAACTCCTTGGGTCAGCGCAATCATTTTTTGCGGAGGGTGGGGGCAGGCACCCGCAGAAAAAAATTGATTGCAATTTTTCCTTATATTTTGAAAATGAAAATATTTAACAATATACACAATATATCGTATAAACAATTGAACAAACGCTTTAAACTCTTGTGTACTTATATATCAAAAATTATGGCCACAGTGCAAAATTTAAGACATAAAACTGAAACTTTACCCATGAAGCGTATACGTCATAAGAAGATATGTATGATTTGCATACGATCAGACATACATATAAATATATATGTTGAAAAAAATTGTATTGAATAATAACATTTTTTTATTTTTTTTTTTTTTATTATTTTTACATATTGTTTTTACTGTTTCATAATCCTTATGGGACTAAGTCAAACACTCTATAGTGTAACAGTGTTTTATTGCTATAAAAAGTATCATCGAGTTACATGTGCATGTCCGTCTACAAAAACTGTTCTTTTTCAGATGCCGCTTGTTGAAATTATTTGGGACAAACTTGAAAAATTGTTTGTTTTTTATATAGTGATATTGTGATTTTGCTATACGAATAATGCCCATGTATGCAAGCAGCCGACGATAAATTGCTTATTATTATTTTTTTATATTTTGAAAAATGATGTATTTAACAATATAAAAATATATTGTTTTTGTATATTGCACATTTATCTACAATTTTGTGTACTACTATAGCAAAAATTCCGGCCCCAGTGCAAATTTTACAACAAAAACTTCTTAAGAAGCATTTAAGTCATAGTAATATTTGTATGATGTGCATACAAGGGCATTATTCGGTTAGAAAGATCTAATTGTACTTTAAAGCAAGAAAATATTTTTTAAGTTTATATCCAAAGAATACTAACAAGCTGCTACTAAAAAAAGAAGAGTTTTTGTACGGGCGACATGCAAATGTAATTCGATGGTTATTTTTAAAAATAAAAAAAACACATTTATACTATTAAGTGTTTGATTAAGTGCCAAAAGGATTGGAAACAGTAAAACAATATGATAAAAGAATTAAAGTAAACAAATAATATATTTTTATTAGTCAATACAATATATTTTTATATTGTAATTTTTGTCTGGTGGGGTGGAGCTTAATCCTATCACTGCCTTCCGCTAGATGCGCTACTGTATTAAATTAATATTTAGTGCATTGGAAAACATTTTTCGATAAGTAATCGTCTTTGAAACCTAATATACGCTGCAAAAACAAGACAACGAAACAAGCACGCAAGGTACCATAAACTAGGTCTATATGAACCTTGTATATAAAATACGCAAAAATATGCAATCTTGTTCAGTGTAAATCAGCTTTTTGTGCAGATGGTTTTTTTTTTGTACAAAACGTTAACAAAACAAAATAAGCTACGAAAGAAATCTGTTTATCTCTTTAAGAGCAAAATTTTATATGGAATTAGAATTAATATTCCGTAAATATTATTTGTTAAAACCATACGGTGTGTTATTTGTAAAACTTAAAATATCAAAAGCCAATAAAGGTAGCGAGGATGAATAGCTTTCCCCGGTTTCCTGGCGAATAGTTGATTACAAAAATTAAACAATAACTTAAAAAATCATAGTCTAATCAAGAAAAAAATAAATACTACCTTTTAAAAAACGCATTTATTGATAATTACTGACATTTTAATGCTCATAAATAGACAAAGTTGTAATTAAAACTATCTATTATCATGATTTTATCAGTTTTTTATTATTTTTTATACAAATTAATTGATAAGGTAATTGAGGGGGAGGCTATTCTTCCTTTACTCCCCAATAAATATATACGAAGAATTGAATCTTATTATTAATTACTAATTTTTATTATAACATTTATTACATAATATTCTATCTACATTTCTTATAAAGTAGTCCATA